>JABASP010000381.1:0-55790 GCA_019776565.1 Sminthurinus signatus
ATACAAAAGTCCTAAGGATGTAATAACAAAATTATGTTTTCTTGTTTACTTTTACAACAGAGTGAAAGTTACAATGAACAGACGTATAATGTTGGAGATTTTGTATACATCTCTCCATCACCTGTTTATAATCCGTTGGCAGTAGGAGATACCAATGCAACAGAAGGAATTAGTGCTATCAAAACCAGTGCTGTTAAACCAAATGTTGCATGTATTCAAAAACTTTGGACAGATCCCGATGGTACGAAAATGTTTGAAGGAATATTTTTCTTTAGGCCAGATCAAACTTACCATTTACCAACAAGAAAATTTTTACAAAAGGTAAAAGCTATTTTTATTATGCATATTAAGTATAATTTATAATTTAAAAAAGTAACCTTTTTTTTGCTTAGTTGTCTAATGTTTCAACTATTTCAAAATACAATGTAAAATAACAATTTGTTTTTATTAATATAAAAATAGGAACTTTTCCGATCTGAAGTACGATCGTCACATAAATTATCTGAAGTTATTGGAAAATGCTGGGTTATGACTGTGAAAGGAAAAGAATATTTTCATTATGCTCCAGAGGGTTATGCTGATGAGGATGTATATGTTTGTGAATATCGTTATTCCAGCCGAGGTAATGATTATTGCTTGTGTATTAGAATATATTTTATGTGATTATTATTCACATTATTCATGTGTGTACGTATATTATATGTATGCAATAATAAATAGTACGAGGCTTTTATGAATGAAAATATTTATTTTTTTCCAACAGGACGATCCTTTACTAAAATCAAAACATGGAATCATAATTCTGATAGTGTTAAATTGACAATAAGACCAAAACCTTTGGAACCTATCCGAGTAGCTTCTGTTTTTCGTGACAGAGTTAGTAATGATCCAATGCAGACTATTGTAGAAGATCCATTAGATAAAATATCAAAAGAAGAATTTGAGGTATGATGCGAGTTATAATATTTTAATTACAAATCATTTATCTGTATGTTATTTAGTTATTTACCAAGTATATTTTTTCAAGAAAACCTTGAGTGTAACAAGATCAAACTTACGAACACTATATTATAGTATCAAAACATTTTTGTAATTTGTTTTCCTTTTTTTTGGAACAAAAATAGAATGTGGAGATGATGATGCCAGCGGGTGGAAAGGAAGGCTTTGTTTTCTATGAACAGTTTAATCTACCTTGTGGACCGGTGCGAACTGGTGATTATGTTTACGTCCGTGTAGAAAATACAAAAAAATTAGTTGCACGAGTTGATACAATGTGGTCAGATAATAAGTAAGTGGCTATCTTATCTTTCAAACAGAGTCATAGTCGTCATAATATATATATTTTTCCCAAATATCATGATATTTTTTTTATTGAATTTTGATTTTTTCTTATAGTGTTACAAATTTTCATGGACCATGGTTTACTTCACTTACTGAAATAAGTCCATCAAGTATTCCACCAGGACGGACATTTTATAAACAGGAAATCTTTCAAAGTTCAATTGAAGATACAAATCCTTTACTAAGTATTTGTGGAAAATGTGCTGTCCTTGATATTCAAGATTACTTGAAATTTCGTCCAACTGAAGTTGCTGAAGAAGATGTATATATTTGTGAATCATTATATGAAGAAGCAAAGAGACAGATAAAGAAGTTTGATGGTTTAAAGAAATTTTCTCGAAAAGGTATAAAATGGCTTTCTTAGAACTATAACTAATAGTAATTATGTTCATATTGTATTTTATGTTTTATAATTCAAAATGTAAACTTATTACAATATGAAAATTTTAAAACAGTAAAATTTATAAAAGAAATTTTGTTTTGTTTTTTTTAAAAAAAAAAAAATATGATAGATCCTAAAGTTCATCAAGATGAAATTTACTATTTCCGTCGACCAATTATTCTACAAAGAGTTGATATTGATGGAACACCAATTCCAGAAATGCCAAAACTTAAAGTTGCTACGAAAATGGATCCTGTAATCCCTGTTCCGATTGTTGTTGTATTGACCTAATAAGCCTTTTTTCTTTTTCTACTCTCTATAAAATTACTATTTTTTTCATTCTAATAATCTTTCAATTATTTAACTCTATAACTATCACAATCAATCATTCAACATCAACAAATCATAATAATATTAATAATTCTTATTTATGAAACTTATTTTTTGTATTTTTTTTATTAGGCATCTCCTTTAACTGGATTAAAAATTGAAACGGAAAGTATTGCAGAAGATTCTTTGGATGGTTCTCCACCGTCATTAGGAGACTCGTCTCATGTTGTGGCTAGTTTAATACCAATTAGTGCACCTCTAACTCCAGTATCAACGCCCACTCCAACAACTACCAAAGCAAAAGTCAAAACTCCAGGAAAGAAAATTGTTACAGGTTATATATTGTATTCAAGTGAAGTCAGAAAATATGTAGCAGAGAGGAATCCAAATTCTTCTTTTGGAGAAATTAGTCGTATTGTAGGTAATGACTGGAGGAAAATGACTGCAAGTGAAAAACTTGTATATGAAGGACGAGCTGCTAGAATGAATGAAGAAAAAGAACAAGCACTTGCACTTGGACTTGATATAACACCAAGTAAAGGAGGAAAAGATATGACTAAACAAGAAGCAGAGGCAATGGCAAGCATCAATGCTTTGAAAAAAGATCCAGATTGGATTTTTGAATGTTGTTGGGATGGTATGAAAATGTTTGATAACACATAACAATATGAAATGGTGCATTGATGATGACAATATTTACTTAATAATTACGTAAAACTACTTTGCGTAAAATACAACATTTCACTCAAATGTATTGTCTATACTATTATTACATATTACTAATAGTGTACTTTTGTTTTAATCATTATGAAAAAATACATAGGATGTGATTGGCAATTTGAAGATCCAAATGATTTAATTGAACATTGCATACGAGAACCTAAAGGGCATGTTGCAAGATTCTTTCATGATGTAAACCCAACCGGATCTACTACAGGTAAATAAAATACATTATAAAAATAAAGGAATGACATATGAAAAGAATCTTACCAATGTATATATAAAAAAAGCTAAATGTTTAAAATATCATGTTTACTCATTTTATATCACAAGTTTTGAATCAAACTTGTTTAAATTTTTAGAATATTATATATTATGTCATTTAGTTGCAGAGGGAGAGTTTCAATGTCATTGGAAAAATTGTGCAAGAGTCAAAAAAGGTGTAAATCCATTTCCTACTCTGTCCAGACTTTTGAAACATGTCAAAGATATTCATATTATGAAGGGCAATGGAAGAATAATTCATCCAGATATGCGGAGCAAGTATGTGTACATTTTTCTTTCTTTGTTTTTCACACTAATCATATACCATTTCATTTTTCTAATAATTTTAATACATTATTATTTGTTTATACTGTTTTTAATATACTTTTCATCACTTCATAAGTCATTAACAAAGTAAAGTAACATAATATAATATGTCCCATGTCTAATAATTGTTATTTTGACCATAATAAACCTTTATTATGGTAAAACTAGAATTGAGAGAGTTGTTTATGTTCACATATATTTATAAATCCTTATGATAATTTTATTTTATGTTTGACACAAACATTCATACATACTGTGTATGATTTATAAAAAATAAATGATTTTATAAAGTTGTTGTTCTAATATGTACAATATATTGAATGATAATATGTTAAATCTACACACAAAAAAAGGACAATTCAACTCTCACGGAGTACATTGGCTTCTAAAGCCGCAGAAGCTGCTGCAAATGCGGCTACGGCAGCTGCCACTTGTGAGTACTTTTTAAAGTTATTTTGCATGCGTCTTATAATTTTGTTTCTTTTGTTCATATCTAGGAATATTATGGCTTCTCGCAATCCTAAATCTAGAAAGTTTGTCAAAGGGCTACCTAGAGGTAGTCCAGCCAAATATTCTGGAGCTTCTTCTTCTACTACTACTTCTTCTTTGATGATGCATAATTCAACGCCGCTTACTTGTGAGTTTTAGTTTTTAGTGTTAGATTTTATTTTATTATTTTATGATTTTTATCTTTTTTTTTTCTTTACTCATCTTATTACTACTTTTATTATTTTACAACAAAACTTTATAATCATTAAACTATTGCAACTATAGTTGACTTTATCATTTTATTTTAAATCTACTTTAAATTTTTAATCAGTATTTCAGTATATTTTTTTTTATTAAAATAACTTTCAACATTGTTCTACTTATATAATTTACACTCTTTGTAATTCTTTGTTGTATTGTAGGAGAACTATTTACTTTGATACTTTTAGTAAAGTTTATGTAAATTGTATGTTTTTTTTGCTTTCAATGTTACAAATATTAAGCAATTTGTAAAAATGTAACAGTAAATGATATATAACAGTGTAATTCATTAATACATCCTAGTTTGTTAATAGTAAAAATTTACTGTACTGTAAGTGTACTCATACATTGTATAATATAGTTTGTATACTTATAATAATATGTGTTTTCTGATTGCTTTAAATGTTCAGTACCTATTTGATTATAGGTAATAAGTAGCTATTATAGCAGTAGGTTAGTTTTTTGTTTATGTTTACGTGACAAGAATTCAAGTAAAATGCCAAAATAATGATTTGTTTCTGAGAAAAACTATATAAATTATAAATAGTTAAATATATAAAGTCTTCATGTTAGTTTAGTTATTAGCTGTTATAAAGATTCATAAGCAGTGACAGCATTTAATGCAAATTATAGTAATTTTATTATTATTATGCAATTTTATTTAATCAAAGTGTTTTAATTACAGGATTTTGATTATTCTTTTTAGAGTATTTTAAAATTATTTGATTTTCCATAGTATGTGTTAATTGGTATCATGATGTTTTTTTTTGTTTGAAAAAAAAGTAGCTGCTAATAATACTGTGGCTACTGTACAAGCACCACCACCTCCAGTTGTTGCTCCACCACCAGAGCCACTTTTCGTTGCTGTACCACCAAGAGCACAAAGATTACAACATTCGGAGGCATATATAAAGTGAGTCATTTAGAATTATTTCTAATTTTTCTAAACTCAGAACTCTTGCTTACTTACTAAAATAGTATTATCATAATATACTAAACTGTTATTGCATTTGTGTACAGGTATATTGAAACTCTTGGAAATGGACAAAAACACATATCTAATTGGGAAAATTCATTAAAGTCTTCAATGGATACTACACCTGCTCCAGAACCAGAAAAACTTCAAACTCCTGCAAATTGGTTGGCTAACGGAGCTGGAAATCATGGTTCTATTTTGAATGCCTTATGGTCACTTAATAGTTTTATGAATGTAAACTTGTTGAATAGTAATCAAGGTTGGAATTAGCTTTATCAACATTATTATATTTGAAAGATAGTCTATTTCATCAAGCGTAACATATTGGGAATGCTCTCATTTTTGTTCTTTTTGTATTGTTAAATAATAATTAATATTATTATTATTCTTTTCTATGGTTTTGTGTTCTGTGTATAGCCACTAGACGTATACCATATTTTAAAAAAAAATGTCTACTAGCTTTTATGAAGCCTAAGAAAACTATACACTATTTAGTTATGTGACAAGTAGATAGACAGTGTACATCAAGTGTTCAAGTGCAAAAAATAAGTTTTTTTTTAAATATAACTAATGACATATTGAAAGTCATTCTGTTCAATGTAGTATTATAATATTTCTTATTAATATTAGTATTGTTACTTGTTTGTTTGTATTTTTAAGATTTCAAGAATATATAGCCATAAAGTTTTGAATGAAGAAGCATTCTCAACGTACATATACGTATAAATAATTTCTAGGAATGAATGAATCGAACAATTTGGTTTTGTAAAGATTGAAACTATCATAATAATGTACTACTTTTAATACTGACTGTATACACACAGGTAATATTTGCACAAGGAGTGTTTTTTGTTTGTTTGTTTTCTGATTGATAGTTTTAAAACTTTTAAAAGCATGGACAAAAAAACAAACAAGTTTGCATTACTATTATTTACAAATGTTTAATCTTTACAAATCTTTAAACATTACACAATATTATGTAAAAAAATACCAATGTTTCTTGCTAAAGTTAAATATAAAATATTAATAACCATCTTAATTCTTTTCTATGACGAGGTTTTTAGACAAAAAAGAACAAATTTAAAACAAAAGCTACTATACTAAATTATAAATTAATTAAAATATTAATAATTATGATAGATATTATATTTGTATTTAATTTATTGTCGATTATAATCTTGAAAACGACATGAATGAATAAAAATAAACGAAATATGGAGACGGGATACATTTATATAGATATTTTGTCGTTTTTTCATTTGATTTTTGTACATCAGTTTATAATACAGACGGTGAATTGAAAATATTTTCTTTAGAAGAGAATTACTTTTAGTATAATATTATATAATATATTTTACATTTGGTACATTCCGTGTATATCTCACAGTTTTTCTCTTTTAGCTACTTTTACAATAGAATTCAGAAATTCAAAACTTTGAGTAAAAACGTACATGTAGTTACATATACATGGCAAAATGAATAACAACATTGTATATTGTATTGTAGTAGTAAAAGGGACAAAAAAAAGAAGGGAAAGGGTGATAGTATACATTTGTTTGCTCACAACGTTTTTCCGTCCCATTGTTACTGTTATCGTTTTCCCTTGTTGTCAGTGCTGTGCTTGGAGCTTGGAGTTTGGTCATAAATAGATACATTGGATAGGCAAAACATTCAAAAAACGTTCAGGGCTCAGGACATATACATAATACGTAAAGATATCTACCAAGGAAAGGGACATGGGTTTATTTCTCTTGTATGCGAATCTACATTCTCCATAACATATACTACACTTACTACACATGCAAAATTACATTTATATGTATATATTATAGTAAATAATAATATTTGCACTTGAGAATAGAGAGTGAAACCTACTTCCTTTCATTTCATATCATCATTATATATCACATCATCTCATATCTTGCAATAGTGTTTGTAATGTTGAATGTTGTATGTAGTCGGACGGAAAGGAGAGGAGGAAAAAAGAAGAAGAAGGAGACTGGAGAAAAGAACTATAAAATATAATTTATTCATAATAAAGAAGGATGTAGACTCATGAAAAATTGTGAGGTTTTCTCTTTTATCAGAGATGCTGACTTTCTATCTTTCCTCGTTTGCATACTCACTATTCTCAGCGGTGAAAGTTCCATTCCAAACAGATGGAGTATCATCATCATCATCATCACCCTTCTCCCTTTGAATTTAAAAGGTTCACGTGAAAAGTAAGAAGGCAAGCAGCAGCAGCTTCTTTTACTTCTTAAGAGTTAAGAGTACACATGTGCCTCAATATCTGTACATGTAATATGTAATATGTAAGTATTATGCATGTATGTGTGTGTATCAGTTTCATGTTTTCTCTTCAGCACAATGGATGAGCACAAAATGGATGGATGGCAAAGACGTGCCACACGTATGTACTCTTTCTTTATATTCTTTACTCTACACTTCCATGAAGCATTTCTTGTCCCTCTCCTTCTTCTTCTTCTTCTTCAGGTGACGTGTGTTTATGTATGCCTCTCTACTCTCTACTGCTTTTAACCCTTAGGAAATTGAAGAAAAAAGGGAGCAGACACAAAACCGGGATTGCTTTGAATACAATTTATTGATGCCTTTATACTACATACTCCATACTGTACGGTCTGTGTTTGATATAATATAAGTATAATATAATATAAATGTATATGGACATGTTTTGACTCACTTTTGTGAACACATCTGGAGAGAAAGTGCCAAAAAAAACGTAGAAAGTACAGAATAGAATATAATGGGAAAACTGAGAAAATGTAAACAGGGGAAAAAGAAGACATGCTTTTCATTTCTTTTTTTTTTGCATGCTTGCAAGCAATAAACGCAACACAATAAAAACTCTTCGTATACATACATTCAACGTACTTAGTACTTAGACATTTTAAACCTTTGCCCCGTTTCCAAAAAAATTGTCCAAACAGAGTTGTTATGATATTATTGTTATATTTGAACGTTATAAAGTTCTAAGTTCCAAGTAATAATTATTATTATTATCAATAACTTTTTGAGGATTCAAATTCATAATTGTAAAGGAACATTTTTTGTTTAGGAAATTGGACATGTACGAGAAACAAGAAACCAGATTTGTAATTTGGTATAAACTACCTCACATTTTTTAAACTATGCTCTAAGTAATTGCAAGTATTTTGAGTACGTTTCGAGTTTTTTTCGGCCACTTCTTGTGCTGAGTTCCTTGTCTGTAGGATATATGTAGCTCTCATAACTTTTTGTTTTTACTTTTTACTTTTTTTGTTCCCGTTTTTCTTGCTATGATTCTCATCTCTCATTGAATATCTGGTTTCTGAGGTTCAAAGTTTCAGAGTTGCTGAGTTTGGAGTGGTCGGTCAGTGAGTATAGGAGAGAGCATAAGTTTGGGCATTTTTTTTTGAATTTCTTCTCATTCCGTTTCCTACGGACTATGGACTTTCATGATGTATAATGTATAATGGACTAGCTACTGCCTACCAGATACTAGAGATATGAGATACTAGAGATGTCCAAAGAGTATAGATAATAGATACGTATACAAATATTCCATGAAAATACGTACGCATGATTTTATACACATTATACATACTACATACAGTACAAGTGCTCGGCGTTCTCCATTTAAAATCATCGCCCTCTTCTTCTTCTTCTTCTTCTAAACTGGTTCGTCTTTTTTTACAAGTAAAATGTCGTACTTGTCGTAAAAGTGAAAGTTGTGGACATTGTACAAAAAAGCCTGGATTCAAGATTCTAGATTCTAGTTTCTAGATAGATGAAGAAGAAACAGACATAGACATGGACTGAGAGCAGTTGAGATAAATTATATAGGAAATAAAATAAACCCTACATCCTACATGTGTATAAAAGTAGTAGGAGGATAGGAGTAAAAAGTACTAGTGGCCCGTTATTCTTTTGAAGATTACAGTCAACTTGAGGAAAATCCTTGAGATCTTTTTCTTCTCTCTACTGTTATCCATTCTGTCCCTTTTGACTTGAGACTTAAGACTCGAGACTCTAGAATCTAGAATCTAGACTCTAGAAACTAGACTCAAGACTCAAGACACGAGCTACTAGTTTTTGAATTTTCTACTTGAGAAAGTATTACCAAAACTACCGACGATACAGACACAGATACAGATTCAGACATAGGATAATACATAATACAGCACAATACAAAAAGCGGTGTAATATCCACAGTATCCAGCATTAAACTTCTTCTTACTCCTTACTTTTTACTTCGTACCCATCCTCATCATACTGTAGATTGTACATTGTAGATGTACAGTCGTCATCTCATAACTATTATGACTTATACACGATATATCTGTGTCATTATCATTATTATTATTACGATTATTACTGTGCGGGACGTGTATTTAGTTTAGTTATGGTCAAATTGCAAACTCAAAGTTTCAAGTTTCAAGTTTTAAGTAGTTGTGTATTTCTGCTCTTCACTGTACACTGTACACTTTGTACTGACTTGTCATACTGGATGCACAATGTATAAAATTTCCTTTTACAAAGATGTCCGCTTACCAACTCTCCTTTAAAGCTCATCCATATGTACACAAAACAAAACTACAGAGTACAAACGATTACAAACTGAGGAGAGGGGAAATCAAATGACAATTACCATATGTACAAAGTTATCACATTAAAAAATCCGGAAAGAATCAGGAAAATTATACTTGATTCTAAATTTTTTTAAAAAGAACTTTTTACAGTAGTAGTAGTAGTTTCAAAAGACCAAGAGTTGGAGGAACTTTAAGTCTTACAACTGTACAACTATCTCTTAAAAAATCTACTCCTTCGAATTAGATTGCCAAAGTTCACCACATATTTTCAATGGGCTTTCACCACAACGGAGTATTTCTAACTAAAAACACTGAAAATTAAGAAGAAAATGTTTTGGAATTTATTCTGGAAATTAGAGAGGAAGAAAAAACAGTAAGAAATTCTCTTGTATTAGAAATACAAATAGAAATACAGAAAATAATATTTCAGAATTAATGAGGCACAAGATCTTTTCAAAAGTACAGTATTTTCTTCATGCATGTTTTTAAATTTGTGAATTCAAAATAGATGCATCCAGAACATTGAGCTCTAAGTTCTTTGTTTAACTCGACTATTGAAGAGTTTTTGTTCAATGTGTGTGTCTAAAAAGTAAATAGACTGTAGATTTTTTTGAGCTTTAGATTTGAATTCTATTGAAAAGAGAAAAAAGAGCAAAGTAAAAGAGTTTGTAGAAAATCTAAGGTGTTACAAGTAACAAACAAGTTCATTAACTATCACTGATCAGTGCATGACTAATTTTTTGTATTATCCGTTTTCTTTTTTCTTGTATTGAGAATATGAGGAGCGGAAGTTGAATAAGAATGTAGAGCTTTGACATTTTAAATTTGACACAATCTTTCACCTTTCACCTTCAGCCCGAGATTGAAGAGCCGTGTGACTTGAAAAAAAAATAAGGAAAGAATAATTCCAAGGAAGAAGAGACAAAAGTTGAAAGGAAATGGAAAAAGAAGAATTTATTACACATATTTAAAAATGAAACAGGCAAAAACAAAAGATATCTATATCAAGCAGCGGATGAACAAAAAACAAAAACACGACTACAGTGTGAACTGCCAAGTGCAAAAGTTGAAATAGTGAGAATGGCAATGAAACGATGAATGTTAGGTGTTGGATGACTGAATCCGAATCTAAACAATTGTCAAGGTTCCCATCCATTCAAACAATATTTGATATTTGAGCCGATCTATTTTCATGCACCTCCGGCTTCTTTGAAAAGAGGAACAATAGCACAGAGAAACCTGAAAAGAAATGAAAAAAATGCACAAAATGTAAATGTACTTTTTCTTCATTTTCTCCCCTTTCATTTTTTCATCCCCTTTCCTTCAAATTCCTCATCTACTTTCTACTTTACTTTTACTTTTGAACTGAATTTGACTTTTTTTTCAGTTGAATTAGTAGCCTTGAATGTTGAATCTTGAATCAAGAGTTTCTAATTGATAGATTAAATTAGGTACTTACCGATATTTAATCCTAATTATATGAGCAGACTCCTCCGAATATATTACATGTAGTAGTCTAACTTTCGCCGTAGTTACAAGTTTTTCAGTAAAGAACAAAACCTGCCTATGCATATGCACCTCCTATCTCAATGATATCAGTTGTTCATTTATTTTAAAGTATTTAAGTTTGCGAATAACCTATACTAAATTTAATGAACCTGAAAGGTATAAAACATTATAGTATTATGCTTAATCTACAATTAAATTAGTAAAGGTAAAGGAAATAGAACAAAATATTCATATTTGTTTCTGGGTAGGGAGGGTGTAATATATTCGGAGGAGTCTGCTCATATAATTAGGATTAAATATCGGTAAGTACCTAATTTAATCTATCAATTATATTTCACAGACTCCTCCTCTATATTACATGTAGTTTTTCAAAGCTGAGCAAACTATTCAACGCTTTTAATTTAAGCATAGAATCTTATATATAAATTTATTTATTTGTACATAATAGGTTAGAACATTGTACACATTGGAAATATCAATAATTAATATTGCGCACATACATTTTTGTTTTTGTACTGTGCACATAGAGAATGTTTTAACATTGTACACCTACAGAGTGTTTTTAACATTGTACACCTAGGGAATTTTTTATCGTTGTACACATAGGTAAACACACGTAGTAATATTATACAAGTTGAGACATCAAGTAAATTCAATAAATATTATCTATTATTTATAATGGCTCTGGCATATGCAGATTTATCTATTATAGGTAAATTATAGAAATTGGCAAATGTTTGAGATGATGTAGTCCAACCAGCAGTTTTCCTTATTGTTTCTATATTTATTCCAGCTCTAAGAGCAGCTGAAGTTGATGAATGACGTGTACTGTGACCTGAAAATATAGAACAATCAATTCCACTTGATTTAAATATGTTTTTAATCCATCTACTAATGGTTTGAGCTGTTACAGATTTATATGGATTTTTACACATAATTAATAATGATGTATCATCTTTTGATCTAATATCTTTAGTACGATTGAGATATTCTACTAAAGTGGATCCCACACACATAACCTTATTATCATTGAAAAATGGTAAATAAAGTGTTGGTTGAGATATTTTAGGTCCAGATGTTTTTATAAAAGATGATACTTTTATTTCTACTCCTTTTTTATCAATTGTAATTTCGTTTGTTTTAATTAATGAAAAAGTTTGCACACGATGTGCAGTAGTTAAAGCTAGAAGACCAACCAGTCGAAATGTCAATTTCTCTAGATTTAAGTTTTCCAAAGGAAATAGTGTAGATAAATAATCTAAAACTTTTTTAGGATCCCAAGTGGAATCATATCTTGGTTGTGGTGGTCTGGATTTATACACACCACGAAAAAAGCGAGATAATAACTCACTCTTTGTCAAGTCAAAGCTTGAAATAAGAGAGATTGCTGACCTGTGTGTATTTAAGAAGCTATATGAAGCACCTTTATTAAATTCTGTTTGCAGAAATCTCATTACCAGTATATCTGATGAATTAAAAAGATGATTTTTATTTTCCTTGCAATAATTCCACCATAATTTTAGTGATGAGTTGTATTGTTTGATGGTTGATTGAGCAATTGAGTTACACATGACATCCAAACTATCTTCAGATATTCCTTTATCTATAAACGAGTTCCTGATAATTTGGCAGCCACCAGGGAAAGACCGGTCGAGAGTGGATGCTGAGAGCTAGAGTGAGAAGTCAAAAGATTTTCATTAGGTTCAAATACAATGTGATCGACAGTTAACATTGTGCACATAGGGAACCACGGTTGTGTTGGCCACATAGGGAAAACGAGAATTCCTTCACTTTTTTCCCTTACTATCTTTTGCAATACTTTTGGTATCATTGCAAAAGGTGGAAAAGCATAATAATTATAGTTTTTCCACGAAATAGTAAATGCATCAACAACCATAGAATGTGGATCCGGCAACCAACTAATGTAATCTTTACATTTGTTATTATGCATTGAAGCAAATAAATCTATATTTGGTGTTCCAAATTTTTTACAAATTTTATGGAAAGCGAAATCACTCAGACTCCACTCATAATTATCTTTTGTAGATCGTGATTCACGATCTGCTTTATAATTATCAGCAGATGTAATGTGAGATGCGAATAAATGTATTTTTCTGATCTCACACCACTGCCAAATGTCTCTTGACAATTCACTCAATTGTGGAAATTGTACACTGCCCATCCGATTAATATATGAAAGAGCAGTTGTATTATCTATACGTAATAATATATTACAATTGCTCTTATCTCTGACTAAAGATTTTAGGGCATAAAATACAGCGAGTAATTCTAGATAATTTATATGATTTTTGGATTCAGCTTTAGACCAAAAACCATGTGTTTTTGTATTTTTTAACACACATCCCCATGCAGTCGTGCTGGCATCAGTTTCAATAATTAAATCAAAATCATTATATTGAATTTTATTGAAACAATGAGGAATGGTTTTAATCCACCAACATAAATCATCCTTGCTATCGTTAGAAAGAGCTACGAATTTATTATAATTTTTATTATTTTGCCGTAGAGCTAAATATTTTTCTCTTTCTAAACGCTTAGTATAGAGCCATCCGTACTCAGCAGCGGGGCAAATTGATGTTAGTGAACCTAGAAGTTGAGCTAATGACCGAATTTTTATTCTTTTTAAACTTAAAATCCAATTTATTTTTTGAATTAATTCGATTTTTCTATTTTCCGGAATAGAAATACACATTGTTTTTGAATTAAATAAAAATCCTAGGAATTTGCATTGTTGTGATGGCTCAAGACATGATTTTTCATAATTGACAATGAAGCCGAGAGATTCTAGTATGTGCACAATAGTCTTTGACTGTATAGTGCACAGTGTATTATTTTTGCTGTTGCAAAAAATGTCATCTATGTATATTACAGTGATGATTCCTAATGAACGGATAAATTTCATGACAGGCTTCATTATTTTTGTGAAAACAAAAGGAGCTGTACTAAGTCCAAAGGGAAGACAATTAAATTCGTATAATTGCCCATTCCAATAAAATCTTAAATATTTCCGATGTGATTTATGTATTGGAATGAGAAAATATGCATCCTTCAAATCTATTGTACACATATACGAATCTGGTGTGAGCAGCCTAGATGCTGTTCTATAATCTTCCATTTTAAAATGACATTTTTCTAAATAATCATTTAGTTTTTTAAGATTTAATATAAATCTATATTTGCCATTAGGCTTTGGTACAAAGAATATTGGGGAGATAAACTGTCCTTCACATGAATTACATTTGGAAATTGCATTTGAGGAGAGTAAGTCAGAAATTGCATTGTGTACAATAGCGCTCTCATCTGCTATGTGCCCAATGTGATTACTCTCCCCACTGTACACATTGGCAATTCCATTTTGTATGTGTCCAACTTGCTTGTGTACAGTGCGTTTTTCAGCAATGTGTACAACGTCTTTTGGACTTTGATGAGGAATTGATGTGAACGGCAGTTTATATCCCTGGATCCAACTTAATACTATTTTGTCATTGGTAATTAATTTCCAATTTTTGACAAAATGTTTAAGTCTTCCTGAGGGACTTACATTTATTGCTGACGACGACGACTGTTGTTGTTGTTGTTGTAAGAGTTCTTGTAGGATCTCTTGTTCTGGTTGTTGTTGTTGTTGCTCTTCTGCCCACCATGCTTCCTCTGTTTGTACTTCTTGAGTATTGAGTATGATGGGCGTTTGGAGTTTAAAGAACTCTTGGAGTTTTTATTATAAGGTTTATCCTTCTTTGATGATGATGAGTCCTTCAATTTTTCTGAATTTTTTATTTTAGATTTTGCAACTTTAATCCTCTCAGGTAGATCTTCTCCATAAAGAGTAGAATCAATTTTACTCTTTTTACATGCTACGCTGAGAGTTGGATATTGATTGAAGTTGATGAAGGAGCGACGAGCAACAGAGAGAGAATAATGTAGATCCGACAGAATACGACCAGAATCACTCAGGAGAGAGAATAATTCTTCTCTCTCTACAGTTTTATTGGCTGCTAAGAGAGTGAGGGATTTTCCTATTGCAGACAATCCAGTACCAAGTTGATTCTGAAATTCTTTCTGGTAATTATTTTATACTCACGTCAGAAAGAATATCTCCAATGTCTTCATTTAAGACAGGACCAAGAAGAATAGGACAATTTTCAGGAGGTGGAAATTTTTCAATCAATTTTTCCTTGGATTCCTTATCCAATCCTTCTGAAATAATTTCAGTCCAGAGTTGAGCTACCTCCTTTTGGATGGGGTTTGCTCTCTCCTCTTTCTTTTTCTTTGGTTCACCGAGAAGTCCAAGTAAATCGTCGTCAAGGCCACTTGGAGCATCAATCTCTAATATGTCCTTATCGACACTTCTCTTCTCATTGTTTTTGCAATGAGATGGTGAACGAGATTTTTCATGAGTTGATGGGGAAACAGAACGAGAATAACTTCGTTTTCTCTTGGTTTTTTCCACTTTTTTATCCTCTTTTCCTTTCCTTGTCTCGTTTATTTTCTCCTTATTTGCTAAGTCAGCCTTTGATCTGTGTCTACGGTCAGACTTAGGAGAACGAGAACGAGACTTTTTCGTTCGTTTAGAACGATGTTTTCTGGAACGATGATATGATACATCACTATCAGAGGAAGAAGATGAGGAAGATGATGAAGAAGATGACGAAGATGATCTTGATCTTTTACCCCTACCCATTTTTAATAACTGGAAGGAAAATTATATAAAAGAAATGTCCGAAACATTATTTTCCTGTTTTTATACTGTACACATAGGAATAAACAATATTGTACACATAGGACTAAAATCATATTGTGAACATAGGGATAAAACCATATTGTACTCATTGGGGTAAAACACCATTGTGTACAGTAGCTTAATATTGTATTGTACACATACAGGAAAAAATGTATAAATATTTTTAATGCTTTTGATTCTATTATGATTATTATAAGCAATTATTAATATCAAATGATGATTAATATAATATGTAATGAAGTACATAAATGAGGTGATGTAATTTTACATAATCAAATTTACCAAGAAAATTACAATTTTCTACTTTTCAATGAGATTTGATGATAAATAACCTTTACATAAATCTTACCCACAATTACCGTGATGAGAATGGCTAATTGTATTTAAAAATTCTAATTAGAATTCTTAAAAGCGTTCTTTTTCGAAATAAAGTTGAGAAAATCAGTAAAATTTCCAAATTTTACGAGTAACTTTTTGTGACGTGTGAATCGTACGGCACAAGAAAGAAGAATGAACAACTGATATCATTGAGATAGGAGGTGCATATGCATAGGCAGGTTTTGTTCTTTACTGAAAAACTTGTAACTACGGCGAAAGTTAGACTACTACATGTAATATAGAGGAGGAGTCTGTGAAATATAATTGTAAATTGTAAAGAAAGAAGCTGTGTAACAAATTTGCCTTTTTGTAGGCACATTTTCAATACATATCTGATTCTTTGTACTTTGTACATACTAAATTTGGATTTTGTTATTTGAAGTTAAATCCTGTTCCATTTCCTTTGATACATTTTCAATTTTCACTACTATACAGATAGTCTTATCCACTTCACCAAAAACTCGAGAAATACTTGTAGATCCTTCCAATACATTTTACACCGACACTGCATATTGCATTGACATTCTAAAATTCCAAAATTCCAAATTCCGAAATTCCAATTCTGTTTCCGATTTCCAAATCCTCCCTTTCCCTTGTGTGGAGATAAAAAGAAGCTAAAAAGCAAGCTGCTGTAATTTCAAAAACTTTTCAATTTCCACTCATTCACAAATTAAATAATAATCGCACTCGTATCATCAAGTTCCTGATTCTGGATTGTAGATTCTGGAAACAATTGAAACACAACTTTTACTAATTACAAAACATTTTTCACTTGCCCTGATGAAAAAGACCAGAAAATTCGGAGCAAGAGGAAAGAAAATGACGACAGAAAAAGATAGAGAGCGTGATGCAGAAGAATGAAGGATGACGATAAACGATATGTACAAAAAAAACTGTGATTATCTTGATTATTTATCAGCCTTCTCTACTTTCCTATTCTACATTATATCACACTGTATGTTGTATGTACATAATGACTAATGACTGGTAGTGATTGTGAATTGTGAGTCAAAGAGATTGTGCCGAGATGCCGAGATAATGACGAAAAGAACAATGAATGAATGAATGAACGAATGAATGATCAAGATGATGATATAAAACGAGGTTATCATCACCAGAACCAGAACCAAAACCAGCACCGCATTATCTTATCTCCTCTTCCTCGTTATTTTCAACGTCGTCAACCACAAATGCACACATGAATCCCATCCATTGAAATCCAACTCTATTCAACTCTCTGTTCAATAAGCTCGTTGACCCACGAGACTGAAAGCTGAAAACTGAAAGCTGAAAGCATAGGCATACAGTAGACGTGGTCGTATTTAGATGAAGTAAGAAGTAAGAATAAAGAAGAGATGAGAATGGAAGATACAAGACAAAGGAGTGGAACAAATCGGTGGCAGAGAAGGTTGTAAAGATAGTGACTAGAGTGTGTGTGTGCCTGTGCGTAAGTGAAAGAGAGAGAGAAAGAGAGAGGAAAAGTGAGGAGGAAACAGACAAAAGTCATTCCCAATTATGAATTATTATTAGTAAAGGATGGAGGGGGAATGACGTGTTACTAATGGGTCGTCAACATTGATGATCTCATAATTCAGCAGGCGACCAGATAGGAGCTGACAGCTTTTGATTTCACTCATTCATGCAGTTTGAGGATTGAGGATGGGAAAAGTGGAAATATGGAAAGGGAGGAGTGGGATCACATTCAGAATATTATGTATGGTCTATGGTATATTGTCAAACTATTGTCATTTGTTTTGCTCTCATTGAAAATCCGTTAAAATACCATGACTTTGTACTTGTGAAATAATGTGCAGAATGTAGAATGTAGAATTTAGAGCACTTTGTGTTCACTGTTCCATATTTAGCGTGTGTGGAGATTTTAGTATGGAGTATGGAGACACAATTAGTGTTCTATGTATTATGCGTTATGCGTAATTTTGTGTCATCTTGTTTTGAGTGGTTGTCTGTTTTGTTTTATTTGTTATGAGGGTTACGTGACTTTGTTTGTTTGATATTCCATATTCAATATTTGATAGCTGTTTCAGATAATTACTATCTGATTGATTTATGAGAGCAAGTAAAAAAAGAGGAACAGATAGCTTTTAAGGTCCATTTTAAAAAATTTTCATCACATTACGAAAAAGGAAAAACACTAATATACGATTTGTTATAATGTATGTGATACTGGACTTTTATCGTGATACATCATATTATGCTGTTGTTTTGATTTGTATCATCTGTTTTCAACTTTGAACTTTGAACAGGTGGCAGCTTGTCTTAATTTTAAAGTTAAACTACGGATAGCTTTTAAATCCACTCACATTTGGTTTCTAAAAAAGTATACTAAATTTTTTTATTTTAAGTTGACTTTCAAATATATAGTTTCCTTGTGATTTATGATGAACCGGATGAGAATGGAATTTAAAAAAAAAGTTTTATAACAGACCTCAAAAAACTAAATATCAATAGAAAAAATGGGACATGCCAAAAGTGTGCAAAATTATGTTACACAATATTACATTTTAGCAAAAATGCTTTAATCATTCCAACCATCAAGAGAATGTCTTTTAAAATACTTTTACTACCCTTTATTCCATCCAGTTTACTTGACACTCACTTAAAAGTTCTTAAACTCCATAGAGAGAGAGACAGTCATTACATCACGCCTACATCTTTACTCTTTACATTGCGAAATTCCCTGAAAAGTTTTAAATTTAAAATGCATGTGTCATGTGTAATTTTCCTTCTTGAGGACATGGTGCATTTATTTATAGTTTATAGTTTATAATTTATAGGAACGGAAATGCTTCCTCCTTTCCGTTTCTTCTTCTTTTTCTTTTTGTCCTCGCTCCCTCCTTCTTTTCATCATATTTTTTGCATGTTCTTTGTGCAATCATCTTAATATACGTCCTACGTACATATAAATTAAAGCATGTAAGTTTATAGTTTATAGATATATATATTATATGTGTAAAAGACTCATTTAGACTTTCCATTTACCCACTCCACTCATCACAATTCACAACTAAAAGGAAACGAAAATCCGTCAACATAAAAGAAACAAGCAAACAGTACCTTATACACAGTACATACTAGATCCTAGATACTTCACACATTCTTACATACATGTGCAATACATTTGAAATGTACGAGAAACGAGGTACGAATGTACATAACAGCCAGGAACAAGTGACGAGGAAAGCATTTAGTCATCTATTCATTCATTTTGAAAATGTATTCAACTCATTTCAGTTCAGTTCCGCTCAGTTCCGTTCAGTTCTTCTCACAGCTCACAGCCGGTAGGCCTATTTCACTCAACCATTCATTCACTCATTCAAATATTGAAAACTCTTCCTTATTTGCAAAGTGAAAAGGAAGACGAACAAGATGATGATGATGCTGAGAAGAAGAAGAATCCTTTTAACATTTTCATTCAACATTCAACGGAAAACGCTCACTTGAGTCCCAATTCTGTAAACTGAAAACCTTCACCATCTCACTCTGTCTTACTCTTCCAACTCCCGTCTTTCGTCTTCCATACACAAAGAAAGACACAAAACCCAGTCAAATTTGAAATCAGAACCAGAACCAGCACCAGAACCACCATTAACATTACCAGTAGCAGAAGCAAAAGAAGAAGCATAGGAAAGAAGAAGAAGAGGAATAAGAAGAAGAAGAAGAAGAGAAGACAAGACATTCATCTCATTCTTTTATCACACTATTCTCATTTACTCGTTCTCTCATTCCCTCACTCAGAATTCCGACTCCCACTGTCTTTTATCAATCATAATCGTCATTATCCATTCCATCCCATTCTAGTCATTCAACCAAGAGGAAGAGCCTTAATGCAATGTACACTGTACAGAGTACAAACTACATCCATGCAGAGTTTGAGGTGGATGTAGAACGTAGAATGTTGAATGTAGATCCAAGAAAGAGAAAGACAGAGACAGAGAGAAAGAGGAGATAAAATGGGTGAAAGTGAATCGGGATGTGCGTGATATATGTATAGACAACCCATTTCCTAACTAACCATCCACCACCACCTTTCATCAATTCACGCTCCGACCAACTCCACTCGCATCTCTCCATGTATTATGCATTATGTACATGTATAATCTTGGTGTACTTTCTCCAGCCACATCATTTCTCTCTTGTTCCTTTCTCCTTCCTCCTTGTTCTCCCACTAATCCATTTTACATTTATCCAAACCTCTTTAGAGCTCTCTTTGTTGTTTCCCCACTTTCTACAACTCATCTTCATCATCATCATCATCATCATTATTATCATTATCATCTTTCAACTCCTTCCATTTCTAAGTCTACTTCTTCTACTTCTACTTCTTGTATTTGTACTTGTACTAGTATTTGGTACTTGTATTACTACTTCTCCGCATACCATCATCTAATTCCCTCTCATTTTCCTCCTCCTCCTTTAGACAATGGAATTCTCCTTTCAATTTCTCCCACTCCTTTTTAAACAGAAAGGGGATGGCGTACAAAGTACAAATTACAAAGGGCTTTGAAAGAACCTGAAGAAATGTATCGAACTCCACTAAAACTCTAATGCAGGAAAGGAATGGTGAATGATGGAAATGGAATATCAACCAAACTGAAAACCGAAACCGAAATACAACAAAAGGAAGCAGACGGAGATGAAGACTGAGATGATGAAGTGATATTTGCAGCAATGTGTACAGTGTACATGAATGAATAAATAAGTAAAGAAAATCCATTCTCTTTCATTTTTACATTTACTTTCACCATCATCATCATCCATTTTCTGTTTTCTATTTTCTATTATGCAAAAAGACAAAGCGGATGAAGAAAATACAAGTGCAAGTACAACTACAATTGAGTACACAAGGCACAAGACACAATACCTAAGAGTTTGAAATAAAAGAAAGTAAAAAAGAAAAGTGAGCAGAATAAAGAATTTTAGATGCTGGAGCAAACGGAATCTTTTTTCACACTTGACAGAGTTTTCACACTTTAACTGAGAACAGAGCACTCTCGAATCTAGAATCTAAAATCTAGTATCTGAGAATCTGGAGTATCTGAAGTCTGGAGCAGATCTTATTTCTTACAAGTTTGAAGAGTGCAAATAAAAGTAGATACAAGATACAAGATACGAGTGGCTGTCCTCTTAATTTCTCATTTCAAAAAGAATTTCACAGCCAGACGTGGAAAAAATATCCGTAAATAACTTTCTTTAGTGTGAAGTGTGAAATGACTAATCTCCGTAATTTTTACACATTTAAAATACTACAGTAAAAATTTATGCGATTAAAAAGGCTAAACTTTTCTTCATTTTCAATTGAAACAAATTATATTATAAGAATCCAATTCAAACTTGTAAATTGTAAATGTAATTTGAAAATAAAAGTTGATGTGAGGAAAAATGATAGATGATGATGATGCTGAAATTACTTTTTTCTTTTTTATTATATAATATGGATACTAAATGGTGCCAATCGCCAATGTTCTCGTCTGATCATCTGATCCAGTTAAGTTTCATATGTAAAGTGTAGCAATTAAATAACCACTTAAATTGCCAATAAAGAAAGCGCTTACAAAGTTTCTTTAGATTCATTTGGTCTCTCTGTAATTTTCAATCTTATTCCTTTTCTATAAGATGAAAAGTAATTTGAAATCTGAAGTGGTCACAGATCACTTTCCTCCAACTTTTTAATAAAACAGAATTTTCAGGGGAAGTTCCACCCAAGTCCCTTTTCACCTGATTTTGTACAATAAAAATAGAGAAAGGAGAGAAGAAAGGTATAGAATCGAATTAAAATTACACAATACACAATACAAGTTTAATTAGATTTTTAATTCAGATTTAATTATAATCATGCTTAACATAGGTATTGGTATCGATATCACTACAGTGTGTCGTATTACTACTTTTATTGGAAATGAGTATTATGGAGATGGAGAAGAAGTTTCCTGGAATCTGGAAACAAGACGCAGAGTATCTAGGACAGTGTAAATTTGGAAACTAATGAACCATTTCTTTCACTCGTCTTTGTTCTTAAATCAAAAGGAATAGAAAATGTCTTAGTTCTAACTATAATAAGGTATAAGTGTGCATATATATTCCAAGAAAATGAAGACTAAAAGCGTTTTAGACAAGTGAATCATGAATGTGTAAAAGATCCCAGTGAACTCATTTGATATCAAATGAATTGATGTAAGTGATGAGCTGTAGTAAAATAAAGAGATGGTGAAAGTGAGAGAAAGGGAGAAAAAGTTGAAAAGAAATAAGATACTCCTTCATTGTAGATTGTAGATAGATTTAAGATAAAAGGCATTCGATAATACGGAAATGAAATTAATACCTGGGAAAATTAACTTTCTCTCAGTTCTCAGTTCTCTGTTCAATATTCAACAATCAACAGTCAAGATGCAGCCGTATTCGATATTTCTTGGGAGGGGCTTAAAAGAAAAAAAATAGAAAAAAACAGGTAGGTTTTCTCTTTATAAGAAAAATACATTTTCGAACTCCTCCCAGCTCCTCCCAGTTGGGAATTATTTTTATTCCTAAAACACGCATACGCTTATTTTTGACGGAAAATGCAACTATCACATTTTTATCCTATTTTAAAATGATGACTTTTGACGAAAAAGTTTACCCTTATACAATAAATTAAACATTGTGGACCCCTACAACGACACATGGCACAAAAGAGAAAGTTTATGTGTATTCTTGCTTTTAATCTCCTTTTATATTTGTTTAAAATAGATTCGACGGTAGACGGTAGAAAATAGACGACAAAAGATCTAAGATGGAGGATGGAGATTAAAAAGTACACAGCACACAGGTCTGATGTCCATGTTTGCATTTACTCGTAGTCTGCTTTCTCCTGCTCTTGACTCCCTTTTGTTTGTCTCCTGTGCAACGTGTAGCGTGTAGTCTGCACAATCCAAAGTGCAGTTGAGAAATATAATACAGATGGAACAAACAAACAAACAAACAACGGGGATGAAAGCTCAGTCCAGCTCAACTCAGCTCTCTAGGAAAGAAAGCAAGGGAGAGGGGAAATAAAGAAAGAAACGGATGGAAAATGTATTGAGCTTTGAGTATGGAGTATTGAGCATTAAGAACGTTGAGCTTTGAAAATTGAAACGTATCTACAACCTACAACCTACAATATACGGTGTCTATTTGAACAAGCTGTTCGGAAGCTTCAATGTTTCGATATTTTCATGTTTGAAGTTTAGAGTTGTAGATTTTCTTCCTGTCTCTTCTCTTCACCCACCCTGTCGATTGTCTACTGTTGACTGTTGGCAAGAAGAGAATCCCCGATCAATAGTGATCTTGAATCTCCAACTGTTTGACCAGAATCAACTCAACAATTCGATGCAACATCAACAGCACCAACAGCGACATCAGTTTTCTAAGAAACTTGGAAACTTGTTTCATTTACACTTCCTGTTTCCTGTACTTTGCTCTCTCTTTATTCTTTTCCGATTCATGTCGTACTGAAATTGGAATGTTCTATTTATCTACTGGAATTTGGAGCTTAGAGTGACAAGAGCATCAAAATCGACATCAGTTGGTCAGCAAAATTTGGTGGAAAGTGGAAAGGAGCTGAAGCACTTCCATCAGTGCACCAAAAGAAAAGATTCACACCCTTCTGAATCTTTAGATGGATCTACAATCTAGATCCAAACTTTCTTCTCCCCCAACAATTTTTCATTCATTTGAATGAAACCAACTTGCACAATCCACAATGCACAAACAACTATAAAACTTGCTACTTTGCACTTCCCACTCTCTATACAAAATACAAAGTTTGTATGCCAAACTACAAACTCTCGGATAAAATATAAATTTTAGCTTTAGCTTTTATGCTCCCACGTGCAATGAAAGGACGTACAAAAATTTATGGAAATTATCCACTTTAGTAAAAGGAAATCTGAAATGTATCAACTCTCAATTCCTTTGCTTGCTTTTGGTTTTGGGTTCTCCCCCGCCTTTTTCATTCCTTCAGGATTCAGGATTTAAGATGGATCGAAGTTGGAGGATTAAAGATCAAACTCAAGGGAGCTCTTTTCAAATTTCAAAAGAGAGGAAAAGAATGGTTAAAAGTTAAAATCGTTGAAGAAAATGCGTCGGGTGTATTTACTAATTTATTTAACCTATTTAAACAGGGCCAAATGAACAACAGATATTGACTTGAATACAGATTACAGATATTATTAACATGAATAATAAATTGAGAAAGTTGGACAGAGGATTGATTACTTTGCATTCAAATCCAAATCCAAATCCAATGTCAATACTTTAAAAGCATAAAATAGAAAGAAAGTTTCTTACTGGGACAAACTCGAGATTTGAGATCAGCTCATTTTCAGATTTTTGTATGTACTTTCAATTTTGATCTAGATTTTGCGTCATGTTTAATGTTTAATGTTCAATATTCAATATCCAATGCCTTCTTTTACCCCATTTTAAAAGGAGATGAAGGATATTAGTGAATATAGTGTAAGAAAAAAATTTGCCAGCTTTTTCAATGTCCTTGTCAACAGTCAACAGTCTATCAATCAGTTTCCCATTCCAAATTCCAAAGTCGCAGGCAGTAGAAAAAGAGGGAGAAGCAAAGTATAAAGTTTATTTCAATCCCACTTTCACTTTATACTTTATACACATAAGTGTTTAAGTGTATGTATGAGCATCTTAAATAAATCAATGTCTCACTCCGTCTCCTTGTCTACTTCACTATCGTTTAATCATTTAATTCGTCAGGCCATGTTTAATGTTCAACATTCAACTCTCAACTCTCAAGTCTCAAGATTCAAGTCATAGTAAAAGTCAGTGTCACACCCTTCAACTCTCTCTTTCTCTCATGCTTAAAGATTTTGAAACATAAATAAAGTTTGAGAGAAAAATCGGCCCAGTAAATATACATACAATAAAATCCGTCCTCTTTAAAATTGAACATAATCTCCATCAAAATCTCGGATTAACTTTTAAAAGATGCCAAAACTTGGAGAAATAAAGAGAAGAAAGGCTTTATTTCCTATTTGATTCTAAATTCTAATTGACTTTGATATTATCCAGTATCAGTATTTCTAGTATTTCTAGCATTTCTCAAATAACAAAATGTATCGTTTTAAAAAAATGAAGCTATAGAAAACTTATATAATTTGACTTTCTCTTCTGAACGGGTGCTGAAAAAAGCTCAGGATTTAATTTGTCAAATCTCCAGAAACCACTATATGTTTTTGACTGTATGAAATACAAAACAAGTAAAAAATGTAGAGACTGTACATTGTACACTGTACATTATACATACAAACACTAAACATGGCGGAAGTGGAAACAGGATATAAATAAATGGAAATGAGAGAAAATGAAAAGGACGGGAGGGAGGGGTAGAGGGAGGGGAAACGGCGTTTTTGTACATTTTAATCCATTTCGTTCAACTTGAATTCTTCTCCTTCTTTTTCTCACGAGACTCTGTCAGCCTGAATACATCGCACTTTCTCTTTGTATTTATTTCTTTTCTATTATCTCGCGACCGAGACCGAGTCGGCGGCTGTTCTATCTGTATTCTGTATTCCGTATTCTGTACTCTGTATATTTCCTCTCGCTTTCACTTTAGCTCATCTTTCGCCGTAGCCGTGGATTCTTCTCTCTTGTTGCAATAGGATTCAACATTCTGTATATCTGTAAAAGTATAAGTAACAACTACAGGAAAATCTACAATCTACAGTGGGTGAAGCCCGAAAGAGATTTTCTGGATACTCAATCACATCCTTTTGTATCTTTATACACAAACACGTGCACACTGTACACTGTACATTGAACAATGTACATCTTTGTCTTCAATTTATCCTCCACTTTTCTTCCTCTCTGTTCAATCCCAAATTCGCTCTGTTTCTCTCTCTCCCACACAAACACACTTGTGCTCAGTCGATCAGTAGAATTACTACTTTCAGGTTTCAGGTTTTTTTATCCCTGAATGTTCCACGTTCCACGATTCGTGTTCTGTGTTCCTTGTTCCGTGATAGGCAAAGAATATAATATACGAATAAGGAATAGATTGAATATTTTTTTGCACGTATCTATAGATTATAGATGGAGAAAATATAGAAAAAATATAGTTATAGAAAAGGCGGAAACGGATAAAGCATCTAAAATGGATGCAGAGGAGAAAGAACGATGAAGGGAGAAAATGCGAATGTAAATATTCCAATGGATTTTCATCAAGTTTACTTTACTCTTTCTTCCTATAATATAAGTATTTTCAGCATCTCAACCAAACCAAACCAAACCAAACCAGCCAAACAACCAAAGGAAAACCAAACTAAACCGAACCGAAAACTTTTTCCCTATTTCTGTATTCCACTTAAATCCATCTTTTTTTGCCAATCTGAAAGCCACACATCACACATCCTCTGTTGACATTCATATTCGGAATTCGGAACATTTTTGCAAATATCCATGTAATACTTTCCCCTTACTTTATTCTTTTCCCTAGTTTTTGTATGGAGAAGAAAGAGAGGAGAAAAAAAGCTCTCAGCTCTCATCTCACTTATTTATGCTGTGGATTTTGGATTGTGAATTCGTCCTTGGATTCCCTTTCCCGAATTCTCAATTCCTCTTCTTCTTTGTGCATCCGACACTTTTCCTCTCTCTCAATTTCACTTACAAATACTGATATATACATACCACACACGCTGAAGAATGTATTGATACAAAAGAAATGTCTTGTGTCATCATCATCATCATCACCATTGCTGACTAAAGTTATTTTCCTTCTTTTTTCCGTCCATAATCATCATTTTCCTTGCATTATCATCATCATCATCATCCTATAAAGAGCCCATTGCATCGCCATCTTTGATTTCTCTTGCATTATCTGGCTTTTACTTTTGTCTCGTCTTTTCTTTAGATACTTTAAATTCCTTTTAGATTCCTTCAAAATCATCATCATCATCAGCATCAACATCCGGAATCTCACACATGTCAATAGTATCAGTATCAATATCAATGTCAACATGAATAAATAAAAGATAAAAAGAAGCCTTCAGTTTTTTTTGCTAACGTCTTTCGAATCTCGATTTTTGATTCTTGAATTTTTTTGCAATATGCAAAAGATGTGGGATATAGCTGAATTAAATTTTTATTCGACCCTGAAAAATAACTTAATACTATACTTCTGACAAATAGCATTAAAATTCTAAAATTAACACATGTTTTTAGCTTTTACGCTACACGCTACACCTTTGAACTTTAATCAGAAAAGCTCTGCAATCTGATTTGTGCACTCTATTCTTTTGATTTAAGAGAAAGTTTCGTAAGAGTCAAGAAAAGGTTATGAAATAAAATTATGAAGAGCGATAAAAGAATAAAAACAGGAAATCAGTACAAAATTGTGATTTTAAATCAGATTTTATCAGCTTTAGAAATACAGGAAATCTAATAAAAATGGTAGAAAGTGGGAAATCCAAATGCAAAAGTCAAAAATCAAAAGTAGAAATTTATGTATTTAGGTTGTAAATAGATTACGAAAGCGAATGCAAAAAGTAAATATCTGTACAGAGTGAAAAAGCCTTTCAATTTATTAAGCTTGTATAAGCTTAGATTAGATTATATAATATATAAAACTGAAAGATGAGAGATTTACTGCTCAAGTGACGTGAATCACTCCAAAGGGAGCGTGAATAGAGTCTATTTTGTAAGTTCCAAGGTCAACATTTGAATTTGAATTTAAATTTCGATTTGAATCGGATTTAAAATCCAAGGCTGAATTACGAATTTGTGAATAGCTATTGACTTGATCCTTCCGAAAAAAACACGAGGGTATCATCTCTCAGATTTATCTGTGTTAGGAATTTTCTTTTTCCAATCACCATCCACCATCCACTATCTGCAATCTCCTCATCCTTGATCCTCTATCTCACTTTACACTTTGGAACTGCAGTAAACTTGCAAAATTTCGGATTGACTCCCTAGAAAAATGACACATAAATTTTGGAGGGAATGCAAATTCTAAAGTAAGAGAAAACGGGAAAGTCTTTTATAATTTACATGATTGCAAAACTTTTGTATGTACCTTGAAAAAAATGTAAAAAACCAAACTCCAAAACCAAACCCGTCGTCGTTATCTTACATAATATTTGCCATTTTCTACGAATTGGAATTTGAAATCAAGTTGTGAGTTTAGAGTGTAGAGTGTACAGTGTAGAATTTTGAATTATAGGAGTTTGCTCAGAAGTGTACTAATGTGCTGGAAACAGGGGACTGAAGACTAAAAAAAGCTGGAGAATCCAGAAGATTGAGACTGAAAACTCCAAGCTCAAAACTCAAAACTGAAAGCTCAAGAGGAGGGATCAGCTCATAAAGTTTGAAATGTGAGAGAAATACAACTTGAAGAATTCCCACAGAGTTATTCTGACAGACTGCTGCTGGTGACAAAAATGGAGGAAGAGGAAAAGGAACGGAGAAAAGGAGCAGGATAAGAAAAATCAGTGTTATAAAATATCCCAAGAACCATTGGGATTTGAAATCTGAAGCAGGAGGAAGAGGGACGAGGGAAGAGGGAAGAGGAAGCTCCTGACAACTGCCTTTTTTCTCATACTTTCACACTGTAGATTGTAGATTTTAGATTCTAGATTGTAGATTCTAGATGCATACAAATTCACATCTCGTAGATACTCGAGTCGGAATTTGTAATGAAAATATTGATAGATATATCCACGGTCTATTTACATTGTACATTGTACTGTATTCTGCCCACTCATAAGTACTTGGAACTTGAAATGCTTGAATGTTTGAACATTTGAGTGTTGTTGTTTATCCATTATTTTGCATGTGTATGTACGTGAAACGTGAGATGCAGGAAAAGATGATGAAAAATGATGAATACTACATGTGTGCATTGTGCATATCATATTACATATTACACATGTGCAATAAACAATAAACAACCCACTCACATTTATATAGTCAGCATATTATCTGTTATCTGTATTTTGTTCCTACTTCCTAAAAACATGGCAATAAATAAAAGTTTCATTTGTAATCAACAGATGATTTCATACTGTGCCGAGCTATAAAAATCCCAAACCCAACCAACTCAACCATCAACCATATTCGATATTCTATATTTTATATTATGCTATACCCTTTACTCTTTACTCTTTATTCTTTATTCTGTATTCTGTACGGAGCTAAAAAACATTATAAACTATGTGAAAGAATAAAAGAGGTTGAGGAGATGAGACTTCAATCCACATAAACTCAAAGTCTCGGAGTCTCACAACTTATTGCAGAATCATCGAAAAGAGCTCTCTCATAAAATTATATGAGCACCCAGAGCCCCTTCATTTGCCTCCAAGACATAATCATAAACATTTTTCACAAAGCCTCAGCTCTCTCCTTTCCCTCTTGCATTCATATGTTCATACATTGATGATGCATAAAAATCAACTTTGTACTCTTTCCTCTATGCTTTTCCCTCTATGCTCACTTCTGCATTCTTCATTCTTCGTACTCCATTTTCCTACAACTTTTCCTATTTATTGGTACAAACTAAACTAAACTAAACTAAATGAAACAAAAGAGAAGGAGCAGAGCGAGACTCATACTGGACTCAACTCGCCTGAAGACTCCAGGCTGGATTGCTTAATTAATTAGTCTCATCAACTTTCTCTACTCAGTTTTATTAATTAATTAAATAATATAAACATTCAGCGTCAAATGAACATTCCATCCTGTATTTTGTATTTTGTACTTTATACATTACATTTTTGTACTTTACATCTTGTACTCTGAAGTCTGGATAAAACTGGAAAATTCTTCCGAAACTTTATCTTGCAAGTATTTTTCCCAAGAAAAAAATAAAAATGAGATGGAAACTCTTAACTTTTAACTGGAACTAAAAAAAGCTATCTTATAAAAATGCAAAACTGCTGTACATAAAAATAGTGCTGGACAATGAGAATGGACAAAAGAGGATGGACATTGGACATGTGAAGGTTATGCCAAGCAGTTAATGTACAGAGTACAGAGCTTTGTACAGAGAACCTTCTAGTATTTTTTCTTATAATACTATCTCTATTGCCCTTCTATTCTATTATATTATAAGATGTTATAGCTTTTTCCCATCCATTTGACATAACATTTTACATTTTACATTTTTTGTCCATCCACCATCCGCTAACTCGGGCTGAAATGTGATAAAGGGCAAAGAGCAAAGAGCAACCACCATATGTACCCCGTGTATTTATGAAGGGCGTATTTTTATGGATTTTCGATCCAATACATTTTAAATAAAGAGAAAAAGGGAAGAGAAGAAAAGAAGAGAGAAAGAAAGAAAGAGAAAGAGTGAGAAGTAAAATAAGTAAGTGGAAAATTTGATGTGAGAGAAAAAAGAATAGGAATAAGAATAAGGGGAAAAGAGAGGAAGACGAGCATGAACAAGAAGAAGAAGAAGAAGAGGATTTTCAAAGAAATAGAACGACAAGATCATTGGTGAAAGGAAAAGAAGGAAAGAAGGAAAGAAAGGAAGAAGGGAGAGGAGAAGCGGAAAAGTGGAGACGGCTCGAGGGCAAAATGGTTTAGTTAAAGGAAGTAAGTACATAAGTGGCCGTAATGGAGATGAGATAAGGAGGCGAGTGATACATCCTTAATTTACGGTACATTGTACATTTTACATTCTACATTGTATACAAAATAGACCTGTTCATGAAATCCACAGATACATTTCAAGCCCTTGCATCTTTCCTTTGTTCAAAGTTGTACTTTTTCCATAGACCTAAAAACATAGAAGAATTCCAGCAAAATATAAAATGAACTATCTAGCTTTTGAAATTTAAGGTCAAAAATTATTGACCTCTGGATTATGAAAAAAATAAAAGCTAAGAGTATTTTAGAAAATTTTACAGAAAATATTTCAATGAAGGAACAAGTCCGAAAGATCATTTTCTTATTTTTGCTTTACTCTTACTTTTATACTTGGATCTTTTGTCTTTTGTCTTTCTTGAACCAGCCTGTTTTAAAATGCACGTTGTACTTTGTATTTTGCACGGTAAAGATGTAGCGTGTATGCATAATAGTGTAATGGAATATAATATATAATATATGCAGAATGTATCCACTATCCACATCCACCATCCACACATATTCATAATAGACTTTACCATAACTTCATCCCATCTCACTTTATTCCTGGATGTACATTGTACAAGCTTACGTATGTAGATGAAGATGTGTGTTTTACTCTTACTTCTTTTTCTGGGACTTTTGGTACTGGCTTTCTCCACTTTCTTTCTTTCTTTCTAAACTAAACTGACGACTCGAAACTCGACCAACTTTTCCATATTCCTATTCTCCACTCCACAAATGCATTATCAGCAAAGCCACTAGGGATGTACAAATATACACATACGTATAAGCTCTACATGATGCTTTTCCCTTTCGTCTCTTCTTCTTCTTTTTCTTCTTCTGGTTGTTTTGCTCTCTTCCTCGTCTTCATTCAAGTGCAACGAAATGCTTTTCTCCCGATGGATTTTCTCATGTTGTCTTTCCCCTCGTGTTGCCATCGCCTTTGAGGAAATCAGCTTACTCCTTTCATCTGCTTTCTCTAACAATGCCAATGCCAATGCCAATGCCAACGCAGATGGAAGATGGAAAAAGTAGAAAAGAGGAAAAGAAGAGGAGAAAAAGAGAAAAAGAGACAGCAAGGAAATGCAAAATAAAAGTTGGCCGAGAGCGTCAATTTGTATTTGTGTGTTGACGCCTCAATCTCTAATCATGCATGAATGAGGGAATGAAGGATTGTTTAGGCACATGTTTAATGCTGGATGTTGAATGCTGAATACATATAACATTTAACATATAGTCAACCAAAAAGTTTACATGGCACAAATTTCACTTTCATCTTTCTTTCTTTCTTCTTCAACTCACTTGTAATCATCCATTTCTCATGTACGAGTATGTATTATGTAGTTACCTCAAGTTGTACGTGGAAACGTGGAAAAGTGTTGAGTTGAAAGGGCTCATCTTCTTACATTTTACAGCATGCTCTGAACATCAAGTGAACATTACTGTATTTTATTTAAACTTGTCTTTAATCTTGATCCGGATCTGGATCTACAAGTTTAACTTTTTACCGCCCTTTTTCATATTTTTTCTAGTCACCTGAATATTTTGCAACTATTCCACTATTTTTTGTTTTTACTTTTGCTCCTCAAATTGCGAAAAAAATTTACTAGAAAAAATGACAAATGGAAAATTAAGCATTAATACAAAAGTTTCGACTCATTTCCCCCAAACTTTATACAGAAAAAAGAAACGGGTTTGTTAATAATTGAGGTTTAATTCTCCATTTATTTGGAGAGTTGATAGTTGATGTATAAATGATTTTGAATCGAAAGTAAAAAGCTCATGTGCAGAAACTTGAACTTTGACCTATATAACTTTTTTTAGACGATTGAATATTGAGTTTTGAGTTTTGAGGAAAGTATTAGTAAATAATTGTTCCTCAACTTTTCTTTAGATTAATGTAGAACTGCGGATAGTCATTTTACTATTAAATCTTTTAAAGACATCTTTTCATCCAGGATATTTAATATATAGTATATGGCTGATTGTGTATGAGATGTCAAGTGATTTGAAAAGATTTGGAAGACGAATCACTTGAGAGTAAATACTTGGGCCATTTTCCATTTTCCATGAAAAGAGTGTGATTCTACCATTACCATTTTCCACTGCCGATGCCGATGCCAATGCCAATGCCAATCTGGATCTAATCCGATCCAGTTCAATCTAATCCAATCCAATCCAATGAGAACACACACATATACACACACAATCTCCCTCAGCGAACATTTCACCCAAGTTTTGAAATAAATGGGACAATTTTGGACTTTTATTCTGAAGGCAATCTCAATAAATTCAACTTGTAATCGGCGGTGGTAAAGCAAAAGTAAAAGTAGAGTAAAAGGAAAGGAGGACTGGAACTGGAACTAGAACTAGAAGAACAACCAACCAGCATCAGCATCAGCATCATCATCAATATCAACATTAACAAACCAAACTGAACCAGAATTGGCTGAAAAAATGGCCCGTATTTTCCAGTCGACCTTTTGTACACTCTCTTTAAGTCTCTTTAAGTCACTCATGTGGGAAATATAAGCTACACAATTCTCTATGCAGTTCATACCGTTTTCATAAGAAATACTTGTACTTGACAGGTCTAGCTTTTGCTCGAGGTCTCGAATGCTCTAGTGGATTTACTAAGCTGTGAGTTGTACTTTGTACGGAACTGTGAAAAAAGGAAAACAAGTCCTGACTACTGACTAATCACGAGCCTCAACCTTTTTGGTACAAAAAAACTACAAAAACTATAGAGTATCTACAAAGATGTGAAAAAAAACAGTGGTGAAAGCTGTATACCATTTTCCATACATTCAAATGATTCCATTTCCTCTAGACTCTAGATTATTTAAATAGACACTCATTCCCTAAATCTGTGGCTCTGATTGTGTCTTCATAGTATTGTGGATTGTGTACTGTGTGTTGTGGTGTCAGCCAGATCCAGAACCAGATTCAAAGAAAATCCCTCCACACTTTTCCACTTTTTTAAATGAAATCTACAATCTTATTTAGATCGATGCACCCAAAATCCACAATATAAAATATACATGTATATCGTATGTACAATGTACAGCATATCTTAATCTAAATCCACTGCAAAAAGATAGGAAAGATATCAGGAGCTTCTAGCTTCTATTTTCTACTTTCTAGTTGCCGGTAGTTATCTAGATAGGATGAGATGAGATGAGATAAGATTCCCCCTTTAAAGAAAACTCCAAAGCTTCTCATTTCTTTCTTTTTTTCTTCTGTCTTTTCCTCCAGTTAGTATATTACAGTTTACAGTTTGGAATTTGGATGCACAGCTACAAAGCTACAACTACAGCTGATCTTATATATTTATTCAGTTTTCAGTTTCTCTTTAAGTAAATAGGAGGGATAAAAAAAACCTCTGCGTGAATCCAATTCACGAGGGAGAAAAAGATTGACACGCGAGGAGGGAAAAAAGTTAATATTTCACATTCAAATTTACATACATGACACAACAGCCCAATGTTCACTGCACAATGTACAATGTGCATTTGTTTTATAACAGAGAAGCTGAAACAGAGTCTGAATCTGAATCTAGAATACAAAATGAAATGCTGTTGCTGTTGCTGTGAGAATAGAAAGAAAGAGAGAAAAAAAGAGAGGACAGAGAAGAGACAAAAGAGACAAGTGGAGTGAATAAAGCACTTTAATTAGACAATCTTGGAGAAAAACGATGTGAGATTGGATTATATTAGATATTTTCATCCACACTCCTTCCTCTCTTTTTTTGTTGGTGGCTGGTTGCTGGAGGAAGAGAAAGAGAAAGAAAAAAGGGGGAAAGAAAAAATAAAGAACGAAAGGAAAACAATAAGAGTTTTCTTCATTCACATCCGGCAGTGTCTACTGTCTAGTTTCTAGTGTCTGAGGGAGTCGGAAATGATTTTCATTAAAGCAATTGGAAAAATGGTTGACTTTCCCCATGATAATAATTGGATAGCTCCGATCCACATTTATGTACAATGTACAATCTACAATATATACGTCTTTCCCTAGCTCTAGTTCTAGTTCAGGCTGTAAGACAGATGAATCGGAGGCACGCGAACGGATGGCGACAAAAAAACGGAGTCAGGCTTATGTATTATGTACATATCAATAAACTGAATATAAATGAATGCTTTTTACTTTGTACATTTTGTATGTACAATACACAATACAACGTGCGTATAATTTTTGAATGTAGCTGTTGTGAAGCTGAGATAAAAAGCGGGAGAGAAAGCACTGAAATGTTTCACATCATTACAGCTTCCTCCTCACATAACTCATACAAGAAGGAATCAAAGGAGGAGGGAAAAAGGAAAAAGACAAAAATATGGAAAAGTGCAAAGAAATCTAAGAGAAAATCTTAGATTCCACCATCCAAAATACACACAATTTAATGTGCACTGCACTTTTTCCTGTATTTTTAGCATTTATAGTATTCAGTATTCAGTGTTCAGGTAGATTCAAGATTCAAGGTTCAGAAGACATTTACATGCAACATGCAGTTTGTACACATTTTTGTATCAGATGAGGAAACCAAGGCTCTTTCCTCTTTACTCTGTACAGACACATTTATTCCCATTTCCCATTCACATTCATATTCAGTATTCCGTCTGATTCCCGATTCACCGAGCACCGAGCAGCTAGCACCGTGGATTCAGGATTTTGAAGATCTCAAATCCTGATAAAAGTAGACAAAGGAGAAAGGAGAATGGAGAAAGTATGCGGTTTCTAAAGCTGGGATGGAGATATGGTGAAAGTTGTACCGAACGGAGCTGAGCTGACTTGAGACTTGGGAGTTTAGTTTAGTTTGGTTGAAATACAGTACGGTTTGCTGATATTCTGATATTACAAAGTGTGGAGAATGGATAAAGGAATTTCAAATTTTCTCTCAAATTTTACCACGATTTTGAATCTGACTTTCATTTTAGACGGGAGATGACAAAACGGAATTTTGAATCTAACTTTCTCCTCTTTCTTTATACTTTCTCTTTCTCGGGTAAGCATTAAGCACCAAGCATCAAGCATTTCTTCATAATATTTTCTACACACACCCCACAACGCACAACGTACAGTTGACATTCCAAATTTCTGTCGTGTAAAAATGTGAATGTGGAAGAGAAAGAAAGCAAGAAAGAAAAGAGAAAGGAATAAATAAATAAATAAATATGTATAGGACAAAATATCCTTGATATCCTAGATTCTAGATATTCTAGATATTCCAGCTTTAGTTCAAATCCAATCCAATCGGATCCAATTCAACTCAACTAGACGAAACTCAACTCAGTCAAAGTCTAAATTCGAATCCGAATCCAAATCCAAGTCCATTTGGCTTTTTTCCTTTTACCACTCTTTCTTTCTGCTTTTCCGCTTTTCTTCTTTTCTGCTCTATCTCTCTTTTCTTTGCTTCTATTTTTATTTGCACATTATCTAAGCATAAACATTTCTCACGTCCTCCATCCAATATCTACATTTACAACAAAAACTACAACGACTGTCGAATGAAGATGGAGATAGAAAAAGAAAGGGAGAATAGTAATGGCGATAGCAATACAAATGCCACCATGATTCAACCTTCTTGAATGCACATGCATTGGATTTACTCACACGATGTACAATGTATAATGTACAAGCTGAGTGTTAAAGGTTGAACCTTTCTTTATCTATATCTATATTTGTCCACGCTTTGCACGAGGACTGAAATGGAGATGGTGAAAATGGCCAATCCACTTTTTGAGATTTTTCTCCTTCCATACACACTACGCACCCAAAATATCCACACAAAATCCATAGAAAATACATGTAATATCATTGGGAGAAATATCATAGATGTACACACAGGTCATTTTCACAAAGCGTCACATTTATGTGTATATATGTACAAAACTCATGAGTCAGTCACCAGTTTGGTATTGCCTTGGCCCTTCCAAACCATTGGGATTTTTCCTGGTTTCCATGGAGAATTCAATGACGGACGACAAAAACGAGGCAGGGATGGAAAATGGTGGATCTAGAATCTAGAATCGAGAGTAGAGATGAAAGCCAAAAGACGGAGGAAAAGAAGAAGAAGAAGAAAAGTCTTGTGCTTCGTGTAAGATGAAAAATGATATGAAAACTGGAAAGTGGAATAGCTTGAGAAAGTCAAAGTAGGATAGATACGTTATACATTCAAATCCATATCCAAGATCCAAGTCAGCCCAACCCAATCCACATAAATATAAATATGGAGGTACACACTACAATCCACACTCTTTACTTTACACACACACACATACATACACACAAAGCCCCTCTCACACGCACACAATAGTTTCCTTCAAGTTCCATTCCTTGAAATATTCCAAGTCTGATTCTGATTCTGATCTCGATATCAGAATATCAGAATATGTGGATAATATGTCACCCAAAATCCACTTTTTGCATTTTTCTCTCCCTTTCTTTCATTCATCTCATCTTCTAACTTCTATATTCTATAAGTCCCAGACTTTACATTTTACATGTAGACTGAGTTCTGAATCTTGAATCTTGAATTTTGAATGCCAGAGCCGAGCAAAAAGTATAAAATGTACCACGTACATTTTGAAAATGTAAGTAGTAAGTAGGCCTCCTCTTTTTTTTGTCAAACCGTTCTTCATTTTCTAAAACCCAAAAATGTGTGATGTACAATGTACAATCTACACTATACAATATTACACAGATATTTGCTATAGGTATTTTTATATTTATATTTATACATGAAATGTGAAAGTTTAGGTTTAGACTCAGATTCAGAGTTAGATTCGTAGTCGGATTTGTCGTGTCTTTTTTTACTGAATGCGTCTTTGAACTTTCTCTCACGTCACTCAGTCAGTCGCAATCATGTGTGATGTGTGATGTGTGTCTGTAAGAGGAAAAAGGAGGAAAAGGACAGTGGCAATGGGAATGTGACTACTTTTATATAAACGAGTACAAATAGGACTAGGAATATGAATACGAAAACGAAAACGGCTGAGGTTTCATATGACAGCCTACAAACTACAAGCTACAAACTACAGAATGCACGTATTGATATGAGTATGAGAATGAGAATGAGTTTGACTATGTGCCTCACGCTAGTTTTTGGAGGAAAGGAACGGGCCAAAATTCGGAGTAGGGAGTAGGGAATTTTTTAATAAAATGGAACAAATTCCATCACACGTTTATATATATTGTACATCACACCCTCATTTCACGGCCCAAAGTGTGATGTGGTGAAAGTGGAAGGCTGTACACTGTAGACTGTGGAGAAAGTGGAGAAAGTAGAGTGAAAGAGGAAACGGAAAGTCTTAGGGAACAACATGGCATATCATCTTGTGCCCCGTTATTGCCAAAGCTTTGTACATTGTACGTTGTACATGGGACATGGTAAATTGTAAATGGTAAAGCTCAACTCAACTCAACTCAACTTAGTCTGTGACTCAACCACAAACTGCTAAGTACAAACTATACCAACCACCATTAAGTAAATGTCTTCCTCTCACTCACTCCTTCATTCACTCACTTACTTTCTCCACTTCTCCACTTTCTCCAGATCTCTAGAACTGCAGATTTCTAGATCTCCACATCTCAAGCCCTCCAGTCCATCAACCATCAACATTTCATCAACATAAACATCTCTTCACATCCCATAAGACATAAGACATAACACCAACAACCAAGAACCAAGCTCAAGAACCAAGCACAAGAAAGAAAGAAAGTGAGTCCACAGTCCATGCAAAAAATGATGATAGTTGAAAGAATTAAATTCTTGTCCCTTTTATTTTATTTTATTGTTTCCTCTCTGTCCAGCTCACTGCAAGTATACTGCACATTGTACATGTGTGATATTTAAGACGGGAAATTGCAAATATTCCTCACACTAGATTTCACATGGCGGAATTCCTTCCCCTCCTTTTACTTTTTACTTCTAGACTCTCAGAGCTCAGCTCTCAGTTCTCAGCTCTTGGTTTGTGATATTCATATCTATACTTTTTATATAGATTTCCACTACATATTGCATGTTGTAAAATGTGGATATGTACAATGTGCAGAGAAGAGTTTTGCACTTGTAAATATGTCTAAAACGGAGGATAGGAGAAAAAGTGAGCAAGAACATGAAGATGAAGATGAACGTGAACGTGAACACAAGCGGGAACGTGGTTTGTACTTTTTCTGGATATTACATTGACCCAAAACTCTGACTCTGACTTTGACTTTGAAGTGGCGGAGAAATATAAAGAGAGGAAAGTATGAGCCAAATTCTATTCCCGGGTGGTCTTTGGCGTTGGCGTTGGCTTTGGATTTGGATTTGGTATTCCTAAATTTTGATCCTATTGGCACTCTCCTCCACATTCATATTGAGTAGATATATCTATATCTATATAGTACGCTAAATCGGGACGGGGATCGGGATCGGAATTGGGATTGGGTTTGCAATCGAGCTGTATAACACAAAAGTATAGAAGTATAGAGATTCAAACGGCAGATGCGATTTTCCTCTTGAGTATTATCGCTATTGCTTTCGTATGCTTTTGAATACCATTGTGGAATTTGATGGGGTTGGCTGATGGCTCTCACATCCTCCACCATCCAGTTCTATTCCTTTTCTATACACTGTACACTGTACACTGTCTACGAATATAGATAGTAGATAGATGTAAGCACACTGAACACTGAACACCGAACACTCAGTCACTTACTACAAATCCTAATCCAACTCCAACTCAAACTCTCACTTACATTTTCAAGCTCGGACCAAGACTCAAAATCCAACTCACACTCACACTCTAACACTAACACTAACCCAGAGAATAAAGAGTAGACGGTAGACGGTCGACAGTCAAAGTCCTGGTTTTATTCATTACATAAATGTGAAATGTGAAATGGATATTTCCTCCCGATTCTCCTCGTAAGGATTAAACACATCAAAACTCTTGTAGTAAAACTACATCGTCCAGACTCCAGACTCCATACAAAGTACATACGAGGTACATGGGTCCTTTTCAATCCAAACTTTTGCTCTCTTAATCCACAAGTACCGGCACAAGGATTTCGATCAGAATATCATCTACCATCTAGTTTTCTTCTTTCCATCCATTGATCTTCTACATTCAACATTCAACAATCTATATCCAGTCTAAGAGAAAGAGAGAGAAGAGAGCTCAACATTACCATCAACAGCAGCATCGGCATAATCATCATCATTGTGATCATCTTGGAGGATGGATTTGGAATTTGGATGTTGGTTGAGCTGAGCTCATATCAGATCAGCTCAATTCTCAACTCTCAACTCTCAACCCTCAATTCGATGGCCTACGTATTGCATACTGCATACACAGCCCATGAATTTCTATGAATTGAATATAAGACAGAAAATTCCCAACCTTCAACCGACAACCTACTTCACTTACCCACAAAACTTCACTCACTCCAACTCCGACTTTCTCCTTCTTTCTCTTTCACTTTCTCCTTCTTTCTCCATCACCGTCTTTCCCTTTTCCTTTTCTGACTTGAATCCGCTCCGTAGGATTCCAGGAAGATTCAGTGGTTTGGTTTTGGGATGAGAGGATGAAGATGATTATGGCGGGGTTCCATTTTCTTCTTCTACTTCTTCACAACCTTTTTCTTTGTGTGTGTGTAGTACTTGGAGAAAGCAAAGGGAGCCGCGGATGCGAGAACCTTTCAAGTCTTTATGGTTTTGTATTTTGTATGCTCGAGTACAGTGAGAATGGTATGGTATGGATTGGTGAGGAGCGGATAGCGGATAGCGGATGGCGGATGGGATAGTTTGGTAAAGTAATGTAATGTACTTTGGATCGCTTATCGATTTTGTCGTCCTGCCCTGCTTTCGCTCATACTCAAGCTCATCCTCGTCCTCATCTTTATCCGCGTACATTGCACATTGTACACATGAGAGGATGAAAGGATGCGAGAGTGAGCGTGTATTGTGTACTGTGTATTGTGTGGATATTTTACATGTACATTCTAGATTGTACATGGATATGCATATGCATGTGACAGCGCCTTGGAAATATTTCTGGGTGTCACAAGCCATACCATTTATATTTATATTTTATATATTGTACATAACCCATAAAATATTCCCATGATCTGACCAACTTCCTTCAACCTACATATTTTTCACAATATTACACGTACACATGCATACATAAAAGATGGATTCTTTTCTGCGTACTTCTTTTTGGAATCAAAATTCAAATCGAATTCCAGATCTAGATCTAGATCTACAGCTAGATCGAACATTGAGAATTGAGACGGATATCTTGAATCTTGAATGTTGGATCTTGAATCTTGGATTTTGGATCAAAGAAATATCTGTGGTGAAAGAGGAGAAAGTAAAAGGGAAACCTCTAGACTCAAAACTCAATACAATACATAAAAATAAAAAATAAAAATAAAACGGCACAATCCCACCACCTATAAAATATAAAATACGACACGGTCGGTGTGGTGCAGTGATATCAATATCAATTCTATAGATACAAAAGTATTTGTACTTGTATTTTTTATGTATCAGAATATTCAGAATCCAGAATCCAGAACAGAATAAATTATATGTGAAGGAAGACCAAAATAAAAATGGAAATTTCCAGGACGAAGCTCGAGAGAACAACAAAAAACGGGAATAACAACTACACATTACACATATCCAGTCCGTGTAAAGTTTTTGTAATGTACATGTCCGTAAAAGCAGTATCAGTTTCCTTTACTCGTACTTTCACTTTTAGTTTTACTGGAACATTAAAGAATTATGGCTCAAAGTTTTGAATTTCAAAAGGAAAGTAGGGAAAAAAATCAGTACGGAAGAGGATCCATTGTCCCATTTGTTCCTATCCTTCACCTTTTTTGTACAATTCAGAAACAACAAGAACCCTTTCCCTCTTTAGAATCAAACATCAAGAATCAAGAATGCTAAAGAATCAATGATATGTCCTATCTTTAGCCTATATTTTATATTTTTAAAGGAAGGAAAGTTAGTCGGTGGAAAACTGTTACACTTATGAACATGTTTACAAAGAACAAAGACAAATAAATATCCCCTGAAGGTAAAAATTATGCCAAGCCCAGCCGTAACTAAATGACGAAATGCAAACACCAAGTGACAAATGCAAACAAAAAACCACAGCCAAAGCAAACAAAAATCATAATACGATACAAAAAGCTCACCTATAAAAACTCCTAAATACAAAATAATCCAAAGCATACAAAAGCCAACTGCAGTTCCATTTCCAGTCCCAGCTCGAAGAGCTGTCAAGCTGTGTTAATTTCATTTTCAATTTTCTCGCGTGTTCCGTTTACACCTTTTCCTCCCGCTTTCTCGCACCATCCAAAATCTCAACGTCCACAAGAAAACTACTGAGGGGCGACAGGTCATTCATTCATTAATTTTGCGGTTTCCACATGCATCATGCATTGTGTTTGCATCTAGAAAATATAAGTACAAGTACAAATATAACTGCAAAAGAGTGTAAAGGTTAAAAAATTGTCTTATGAGTTATGAGCTTTGCCAAAGGCCACTGGCCACTCGTCAGAATTTAGACTGAGTGGCAAAATCAAACCAAGCAAAAATAAAATAGTCATGCATAATTACTTTCACAGTACGCCGTACTCCTATTATTCCTCCACCATCCACACAGGCCGTAGTATATAAAGGTACAGAGTTGAGAGGGTGCCCAGTGCCTACCCATATCAAATAAATATTCGTTCACATATAAAGGTACAATGACTCTGTTATTTCGTATCATTATTGCACATTTTACCTATAATTGTTCAAAAAGGTGCGGGTTTGTCAGGTGTGAATGCGGAAAGAAAGAAAGAAGGAAAACTGCGAATGGTGAATGTCATGCAGTGAAACTAGGGAACGTAGTGAGAGTCTAATAAAGGACCATGTGAGATGATAACGGATAACGCATTACATTAACGCGTGATTCCATCGACAAATACAAATCGGCCTACAAACACGAACTGTCGCTTTTATCACACAACATGTACATGTACAGTGTACGTTCTACATGTGCATGAAAATTTCTTTCTACGTATACCGTGAGTTTTTACCTTTGTAGGTTGTAGGTGTAGGAAAAAAAGAAGGGATTGGCCGAGTGGGAAGTGGACAAGGAGAAAGTGCGTTTAGAAAAACCGAATAGAGAATGAATGGAGAATGAAGAATGAGAAATGGAAAACGGCTTTGATGGAAGCAGGAACAGCGACTCTGCATTCCACACTCTAAATTTCCTTTACTTTACCTTGTGCACAGTGGTATTTCTCGGCAAGTCAAGAGTAGAGAGGAAGCATGCGACCTCTGATACAGATCAAGAGACATTTCTCCGGGTAGTGAATTTACCAGTCCCAGTCCCATTCCCATTCCCATTCCCACTCCTATTCACGTTCACCATGTGTGCCTTTTCTCTTTTCTTTTCTCTTCTCTTCTCTTGATTTTTGTCATGCGAAGCGAGTTCATTAATTAATCACACGGCTCATATTCACATTTCCATACACTCAATTTCATGTCATGTGGATGGATCCGGGCTCAATTCTCTCCGAGTACATTAAACATTGTACATTGTACATTTTACTTTCTACACTCTAGAGTATGTATTCAAAATACTATGTAAAGAATTACAAGCTACAAACAGTGTGACTGAGTTGAGTTTTGAGTTGAATGGAGTTGAGCTGATAATTAGACTGATATCGCGCGTCATATCGCCGTATCCCATCGTATCGCAAGTTAGACGAGCCACCTTTTTCACTTCCTCTTCTCCCTTTTCAAAGTCAAAGTCAAAGCCAAAGCCAAAGTCACAGCTAAAGGTGAATGAAAAAAGGTAAAAAGTTATACTGTATATTTTACACTGTACATTTTACATTGAATATACATGGAGTTCGTGTTGAATAAAATGATTTTTTCCATGTTCCTTCTTTATCCATCTTATCCAATAATCTTGAATAAACCAATTTAACAATACCTATTTCTTCCCCACTAAACCTACTAAACATTTTCTAGCTTCATTTTCCACATTTTTTAATCCCCTTATCTCTGAGTTGGCGTCGGAGTATGTCAACAATTTTTCATAATTTATTAGTCACGCGACTTTGGAAACTGGAAAAGAATTTCAGTACCTTTTAACTCGTATTTATATTTTGTGCAACGTACATATACTACATATTTATTTACTATTTACTATTCAAGGTACAGCTTGTCCGTTTAATCTTATTTCTAGTTCTAGTTCTATTTGTCGTACTAACTAATTTTTAATCAAATTATGTTGAATGTTGAGTATTATACCAAATACTTGGTTCATTAGTCATCTTCAAGTGGTTGAGGAAAGGACATTAAACATTTTTAAGAATTTCTCCCAATTCCTACTTTCTACTTTCTACTTTGTGCAAATACAGACGACGATAAGGCCTTCAAAACTACAAACCTACAAAACTACCAAAATTAGTCAAACTAAAGAAAAGGATGAAATTTGACTCTAGTAAAATACCTCTTGTGCTAATTGTATAATGTGGGGTTTTGGGGTGATAAAAGTGGGAACACGAGTGCGTGTTGACTCTTGACTCTTGACTGTTATTTGGTGACTGGTGACACACAGAAAAAGATGGAGATGGAGACGAGAAGAACAGAGAAACAGATAATTAATGGATTGTGGTTAGATGTTGGATTTGGTATTAGTTGAAGCGGAAGCTGAGGACGAGAGAGGAGAGACGAGAGAAGAGGAATGAAGTGCGTAATAAAGCTCAAATTGACAGATTCATATGGAAATGATGAAGAATGGTGAATTGTGAATAGGGAATGGTGTGGATATTTACTTGATTATGATTATGACTATGACTATGACTGCGATGAGAGAGTTAAAACTCTGCGTGCAAGATCATCCTGCATATTTTCAAACATAATAAAACTGACATGGAAAAAGAAGAGCATTCTTTAAATAAGGATTTCCAAGCCAGTAGAGCTTGGAGATTTAAAAGCTATAATACATAATACATGTCTTATATTTATATGTACTAAATTGTGCTGTAGATGGTAAAACACACATGCTTTATTGTGCAATACATTTTACACTACATACGGAGAATTCGACGAAACTAAAGAAGGGGGAAAAGCTCAAGATGCTCTAGACTCTAGACTCTAGACTCTAGACTCAAGACGAGCTGAAGAAGTAGAAGAAGAAGCTGATGCCTTCAAAGATTCTTAATTTACGGAAATTTATGGCGTCAATTTCACTTGGGTTTCACTTGAAAATGATCCTCTCCAGAAATTCTTTTCCTCTGTTCCTTTCCATTCACGTTCAGCTATTGAGACACCCTTCCTTTCTTTCTTTCTGCGTTTTTCATAGCATAGTACAGCACATTGTAATGAAAATAGATCGTGAGAGCTATAAGCATCTTCTTGCTCTTGTTCTTTTTCTGCTGCCTCTTCCTCTTCTTCTTGCTCTTGTTCTTGTTGTATGACTATTCGAGGAGCGTCGTACATATGTGTGCGTATGTAAATTGATGCATTGAAGATAGAGACAGAAGAAATTTTCATACTTACTCCTTTTCCTAGACAGTAGACAGATGTACAAAATACAATAGGGCTTAATACGTTGGTTTTACCCTGTTTTTATATACATTCCCTCTCATCATGCTCCGTTCGATCACTGATGACAAGAATACAGATAAAATGACACTGAACGTTGAACATTGAAGCTTGATGCTTGATGCTTTCAACAATGAAAATGAAAATGAAGCGAAATACAATAAAATGGAATGAAGAGGAATTTGAGGAGGTTCAGAGTTCAGAGTTGAGACTCAAGACTCAAGTCTTTAGATGTGTTAGTCTTAACTGTATATTGGAAGGGAAAAGAACAAGCACCTTGTGTTCACGTCATACTTCTTAGAACAGAAAATAAGGAGACAGAACCAGAAATTCCTTTTGTACTCTTGTTTTATAATACGTGGAAATGAAAGGGGAATGAGAAACAATCAAAAATACACAGACTCAAGAACCAAGAATCAAGGAAAAGACATTGAGCGTCAGTAAAGAGAAACGAGACTAAGAGTCATTTTACAATTTAAATAGTCATCTTCTACTTCTTTTTCCTCTTTTCCACTAGCTGGAACGAACCAAAGGGAATCAAAAGTATACATTATACATGCTTTGTACAATGTGCACATCATACATACAGAATACAGATATTATGCATTTTAAATCACACGCGTCTCAAATTTAAGAAATTCCAGAGAAGCGACACTTTTCAGAATTCAGAATCTAGAATCCAGAAGCTCTTTTTTGTTTCGTTCTTTGCTCATTGTCTTGCTCCTTTTGTGTCTTTCGTTAGTCATCTCTGTTCAACGCCGATGGGATAAATATTGAGTCTTTTTCATAGTCGATAGACTTTTATGGGTGAATCCATTCAGTTTTCAACAATTCCTTTTCCTACTCTTGAAGCGTATTGCTTTTCTTTTTCTTTTACTTTACTTCATTCTCTCCGCTCATGTAAGTATCTAGATCCTTGAGTCTAGATGTGTTTTATTTTATTTTATTGTACAAGTCAGAATGTAAAAAAAGTAGAGAGGAAATCCTCCTTTCCTTTCATTCCAAACGGTAATTATTTCGCGAGACATGTACATCTACATTTTATACCTATAGTCATGCAGGCAAATAGACAAATAGACAGATTCCAACGAACGAGAGAGTGGGAAATTATTATGTAAATTGACTCATGCTACAAAAGATACAAAAGTTCCATGCATTTTACGTCACACTTTATACAAAGTATATCAATAACAGTGCACAGTGTACAGTGTATGAAGTATGTAGTGTATAATTTGTAGGTACTTTGTAGTTTGTAAATTGTAGAAAGTAGATACACAGAAAAGAAAAGTCAGTTCCATTTCAAGATTCCGAGAAGCTCCCAATTTTCTGTGAAGATGCACAATGTCAACAGCCAACAGCCAACAGTCAAATCAGGAGTCAGTTGAGTTTGAGTTCCATCTTTCAAAGTAAATAGAGACTGCAAAATATAAATATGTACACTGTACAATGTACAAAGATATTATATTAAATTATACTCTGTATGTACTTTCTATATTATTAAGACTTATGAAACATTCAGAGTAAACACTGAAATTAATCTGTAAGGAATAAGACAAAATGCAAAAGGAAAAAGCCAAGGAGATGGGAAATGTTGAAATGAATTGGCAAGACAAATTTACTTTTGTTTTTAATAAAATTATAAATTACTTATGTTCAACCGCACATTCATTATTAGTTATTAAAAGAGCAAATACAGTGACAGGACAAAATACAAAATACAAAAGCTTGAAAAAATGGTCTGGGTTTTCTCAAGTTTTTACTAGTTTTTACCAGGAATTTTTTTTTGGATTGAATTGAATTGTTTTTTTTAGTCCATTTTGTCTTTCGTTGTATATTTTTCGTTACTTTTTTCAATTTTCTTAGTCTTCTTTTTTGCCTGTAGTTTATAGTTTAAATAACCCCGCAGTTTAAAAAAACTGGGAATTATACTCGAATAAAACAACTTTGACTTTTTACTTTTTCCGTTTTATTTTATTCTGTTACTGTTCTTTTATTTTGGTGGGAAAAGGCTGTCATTAGTCTGTAGTCTTTAATGGTAAAATATACCGATTGACCTAATTTTGTGGTCACAGATCTAGATCTACAATCTACAGTCGTCAGTGATAACGATGAATTTTAAAATTCCACTTCAAGTTGATTACACAAAAAGAGAGGAGTTGCTGAAATTTAGCTAGTTTTCATTATAGATACAGTTTCAACTTTGCAAATTTTCCAAGCTTCCAGTTTCCAACTTCCAGGTTGGCACGAATTTGCAATGTAAAATTTAAAATGTCCAACTATTACTAACTACTGCAAACTGACTCCTGATATAAAGCGATGTTGTTATGACATGGACTGAAATGAGGACCGAGGACAGAGACAGAAGGTAAAACGAAAACGAAAATGGACAATTATTTTAGAAAAAGGGGGAATGTGTGCAAAATTTTCTTGTAATATTCATGAAGCTCAAATACTCAAATATGTAAGAATGGAAGATGGAAGAGCGGACGAGTTCTACATTCTACATTTGAACATTTTAGTTGGACAAAGTACAGATATAATAATACTGTAACATTTTGAAAGCTAAATGTGGGCCACGAGTTTCTAGTTTTAAGTTTTGAGTCTTTTAAGTGTTGGTAAATGGTCGGTTGGTCCGTCAGACGGTGAACTCTTGTGCAGACATTTAAATTTTAGTGTGAAATGCAGTTCGGTGTGGTTTGGTTTGGTGTGGTACGATTCAATGCAATGCAATCAAATGAAATAAAACTAGTGAAACTAGAAAACTAGAGAGCTAAAGAAAATTCATAATATCATTGTCATTGTCTTTTTTGCTTCTATTTTTCTCCTCTTTGTCCTCAATTGGAATTTTACACTGAAAATCTCCCAGTTTCCAGTAGTCTGAATCTACTTGTACTACTGTCAGAATCAGTGGGAAACTATGTGTAGCTTTAGTTTCAGTTTCAGTTTGAACTGAACCAAGTAAAAAGTAGAGAGAAAGAAGGGAGAAAACGGACCAGAAAATATGTATGCATGAAGCGAGAGCGGAAGAACATGAGTAAAACGACTCGTTTTACATTTGAATTCACAATTCACATTTACATTTTGCATCATCTACAATCTACAATCTGAAATCTACACAGTGCACAGTGTACTCTGTAAATTCTAAATTTTACTCTGTTTTCTACTATGCATTTTGTCCATGGAATAAAATGGTATGGAGAGAAATAGAAATATTTTCTCCCTTTTTAGTTTCATTTCCAGTTTCCAGTTTTCAGTTGGCCGTACTTTTCTACTTGGTTCGTTTCCTCTTTCCATCGTTTGTTCACTATTCACTGTTCACTATTCACGCTGTACTCAGGACTCAACGCCGAGTTCTCTGTGCTGTACATTTTACATGTTGTATGCTGTATTTAGAATGTTGAAAGTAGAGTGTAGAGTCCAGAATCCAGAAAATTTCCATTCGTGCACAGCTTGACGCTTCCGAAAGTAAGAAAATAACGGAAATTTGCACATTTCTCAACGTGATACTGAGTAAAACTTAACTCAAATTATTTTATGTTTCTCCATTTTCCCATTTCTTTCCCAGTGTTTGTCTCTCTCTCTCTCTCTCTCTGTGTTTTTCTGTCTTGTGTCCTTTGCTTTTCTGTGGAAAAGTATGGAGAAGTGAAGTGAAGTAGCTCGACCGAAAATGCTACTGTTATCACTTTCATTAGCCTTATGTCTCTCTCCTTCACATCACACTAGGAGAAAAGTAAGTCCTCAAATTTCTTATTTCTTATTCTCCGTACACACTACAAACTACGAGCTACAAACTAAAAACTACAAACTACACAGAGTATCTTCAAATATTACATGTATTTTTGAGATATAATCAACTTGTTTTTTTTTGTATTCTGGAGAGAAGCAGAGAAGCACACACACACTCAGAGAGAGAATAACAGTTTTGTCAGTTTTTAACAACCATAGTTTACTTTAATATGATGAGTGTGTGGAAAGTGTAATGTATTTTGTTATGCATGTTTTGAGTGTTGAGTGTCGAGACTCGAGACAAATAATATTCATGTCGTGCATATTTTGACAGTACACAGGGCAGCACAATGTACAATGTACATATATATTGCTTATAAATCCATCCGTACATTTTACACTTTACATGAGAGTGCACATGAATATATTCCTAGTTGTAGTCGGATTCGCATTCGTACATATGTAAATGGTATGCAAATTCCTCTTCATTTCCTCTAACTATGGGCACTTTTCAAGTTTTTAACCAGTTCGTTCTACTTTTGGTTCTTTAGATTCTAGGTTCTAGGTTCTAGTTTTTAGGTTCTACTTTTAGTGAGTGGTGCCATGGAGAATGAAAAGAGGGGAGGAAGAGGAGACAAATTATATGTAATTTCAAATCTACTTTCTAGAATTCCCATGCTCCGGTTTTTCTCCTTCTTCTTTGTGTAAATTGGCTGGAATTAGAAAGTAATTTGAGTGGAACTCAAAACTCAAAACTCAACATTCAACATTCAACACCCATAAGACTGAGGAGTGGAATCAAGTCAAGTCAAGTCAAGGAGGCTCAAGTAAAATAAAGTCGAGTCAACAATTTTCTTCATTTCTCAATTCAACTCCCTTTTTTATGCAAACACCAAACACTCCTACTATAAATATACACGCAACTACTACAATCTTCATATGACACTTTTTTCCGTCCTTATATTTATTTATTTACTTACTTATTTATTTGAGCACTTCCGTATTTCACTATTTCAGTACCCACTCAAATCATCTCCCTTCTCCTCGTCAACCTTTGCGCATTTAATTAAACATTTATTAAACTGGATACAAAAAGGAGAAGCTCAGCTTTCTTTATTCTTGACTTGATCTTACTGTAAAGGCAAAATCCAAATCCAAATCTCTAATGTATAATAAGTATGCATGGATGGATTATGTTTGCATTCAAGAGCAAAATTACACCAAGACACTTGCGTACTTTACATCTTGAGGGGATTTATTTTTGATTTCCAGCTTTTGACAACAACTCCAGAAAAAGCAATAAAAGTAATATGTTATTTGAATAATAATAATATAAAATTCGGCTTTGAAATCAAGTAAAAAATCCTTACTTTATGACGATTTTGAACCGCCGTTAAAACAATTTTATTTATTAAGTTCCTCTAAAAGTTCTTACAACTTTCCCACTGTAGTTTAAAATATGTTCGGTAGATGAAGATACAAAATTTCCAAATTTATCCGCTAGGTGGCTCCCCAAACGAGCTCTGAATTTGCCTGCTAGGTGGCGTACTAACGATTTCAAAATTTATCCGCCAGGTGGATCAACTAATGAGTTCTGAATTTGCCTGCTAGGTGGCGTACTAACGATTTCAAAATTTATCCGCCAGGTGGATCAACTAATGAGTTCTGAATTTGCCTGCTAGGTGGCGTACTAACGATTTTAAAATTTATCCGCTAGGTGGCTCAACTAATGAGTTCTGAATTTGCCTGCTAGGTGGCGTACTAACGATTTCAAAATTTATCCGCCAGGTGGATCAACTAATGAGTTCTGAATTTGTCCGTTAGGTGGCTAATTGTACACAGACGGACGGAAGTACATGATAACCATAAAACTGAGCTTCGCTCCTAAAATATGGAGAATGCTAATATAAAAATTTATCTTTGGAAACATGCATTTCTGAATTTGACAAAGGCCTTGAATTCTAATCGACTCGAAACTCCAACTTCTTGAAAAATGTATCAATGTTGACATTGACACTGAATACAACTTGTAGAATTTACACAGGAGCCATCTCGCTTCCGCCTACGTTCTCATCTTTTGTCAATCAAGGAGTTTTACTCATTAATTGTGTGAGGGCACATTTTCAAAGGCGAAGAGCTTTTGACTTTGCCTTTTTTCAGGATGAATAACATTTTGCAAATAACAAATAGAAAAACACCCACACAAGCGCACAGCTATTACAATGTACAGTGTAATTGCCCTTGTACCTAGAAAAACTTAAAACAAATTCCTTGTACTCATCACTCATATTTTTCTTCCACAGGGCTAACTACTACAAACTGCACATTGCACACTGTAAAATTATGTTTACCCTATGAATGAAAAAAAATGTAAAAAGAATTGAAGAATGAGTTAGACACTCGACACGAGAAATAAAACGAGAGCGTAGGAAGGAAGGATTAAATTAAAAATTACCTAAGAACAACGAAAGAGGGCAAACGGTCGCTGGTTGCTGGTATTTTCTCTTGTATATAGTTCAACGGCATTTCGGTATGGTACGGTTCGCGCATTTCAAATACACGAAAATGAACATGAAGCTTGTTCTTGTTTCTCATGTTTGTCGGGTTTTGATACTGATTCTGGGTTTGGTTGAGGCTTTGGCTCTGGTTCTGGATTTTGGCTGTTGGTTCAGTACATGTTAAAAAATATGGGAAAATTTTTGAACCAAAACAGGTTTAGTTTACAGCACATTTACACGCACTCTGCCCCTCCAGTCAAACGTATTTATGTGCAATGGGCAGAGTGCAAGAGTGCAGAGTAAAAGTACAGAGGAGAAAAAGAAGGCAACGTCAGAGTTAGATTTAGAGTCAAAAGACTTGTTTTTTTACCAAGAAACCTCTTCATGTTCAACTCGGCATGTATAAAATATGTACTTGTACAGTATACAGTTAAATGGCAATATAAACGACTTGACTCGAAACTCAAAACTCAGCATTCAACGTTCAACATCTTTACTTGCTCACAACTCTACAATTTCTACTCATAAACATTCCGCTTTCACTGGAGATGTACAGATATGGAGGATGGAGATGGAGATATGTAGATGTGGATATGGAATGCTCGTGTAATAAAATAGTTGAATCCTGTAGATTGTAGATTGTAGATATTATTTTTTTTTGTACAGAATATTCATATTCATATATTCAGACACAGGATATTTAGTTAATCTACAGGAAAATAAAAGTAGACTTGATTTGTACTCTACTCTTCTGTTCCACGCTTCAACTTCCAAATTCCACATAATTACACATTTTACTCCGTTTCCGACAACTCAAATGTAAAATGTTCAAATAAAATTCCAACTTGCTGAAAAAGCCATGTTTCACCTTGAACCTACTTTCTCTTACTTTCTCTCGCTTTATTTTACTTTCTCTTACTTTCACTTGCTTTCTTTTGCTTTCTCCGAATTTCTTTTACTTTCTCTTGCTTTCTCTTACTTTCTCTCCCCTTCCCAGTTTTTTACGCCTTATCAATTTCTCAACAGTTTCGTGAAACTCTATACCTATATTAGTTTTCATTTCATCACATAACACATAACGTTTATAATAAATATTAGCACTACTAGTTCTACGCTTGAGTTCTAATGAATTAAAGATCTGCATGCGCGAGTTTTTAAGCTGAAGCATGACTTTTTAAAATAGAATATTGATTTTAAAAAAAAAATAGTGGGTCAACACCCGATTTGCATGTAATATTTTGACTAATAGAGTTTATTATACTTTTTCGTTCTGTACAGAATTAGAATTTTCAATGATTATTGAGCATTGAGCATTGAATGGGAATTATAAATATTTAATCCGAGGACAATCAGGACCAACATTAACTTTTTGTATAATTAAATCCATATGTATGTGAATAAGTATACAGATTTCAGAAATTCTTTTAGTATATTTTTGTATCGATCCTTTTCATTCAATTTTAAAGTACAGTTGACAATACAGGATGCAGGATTTTATTTGAGCCTTTACCTTTCAATTATTTCTTTGTCATTGTCATTCGACCTCCGATTCTCAATTCCCAATTCACAATTGACAATCAGTATTATAAAATAATATAGTTTCATTTTCTATTTTGATTTGATTTCGTAGAATGAAGAATGTCGGATGCCGGATTATGAGTTTTTGAGCTCGTGGATTTATTTTGTTTTGACTGCCTTGTCAAAAGAAGTAGTCTGTACATTTAATACGCATTTGCGTACGGTAATATACCTTATACACACATGTATATTGTATATAAGTTCGTCGTACTTGTACATTGTACATTGTACATGTTCATGTGGATAAATGAAACGTACCATTTTAGTGCAAGTGACTTATGAATGAAAGCATTAGTTTTATTCCTCCTCTCTCTTTGAGTTGGTCTGGGTGTGAGTGTGTAATTCTAAAGGCATTCTGGTTCCAGAGTTCTAAAGCTATAGGCTCTGTATTCTGTGTTCTGTATTCTAGATTCTAGAGTTTGGTTCTTTGGTTTCTGGTTCCAGTCTGGTTTCGGGTTTAGATTTATATTCCCTAGTTAACTACGAGTCTGTCGATGAGTGTTTAGTTTCTGGAGACAAAAGCCAAAGCCAAAACCAAAACCAAAGCCAAAGCCAACTCTAGAGCTGAATCTGAATCTGAAGCTAACATTGGAACTGGAGCTGGAACTGCACATAGTAAGAAATGGAGGGTTGATTCAAATGGAAATCCAATAGGTATTAAATAGAGATAGAGATCTTGACTATGAGGAAAAAATACTAGAGTTTGAGAAGAACTGGAGCTGGAACAGAACAGAACTGTACAAGAACTAGAACTAGAAGTGAAAGTAAAAGGAGAGCTACAACTGGAATTGGAATTGGAACTGGAAGTGGGATGTAAAATATAGAGAGAACAGAGAGGGTAAGTAACTGGGAGTGTAATAAATATTCTCGAGTCTCTAGTCTCGAGTCGAGAAAGAGTGAATAAGAGAGTGAGTGACTCCACATGGAAAAGTCATATACTTCTTGTTCTAACTAGTATTTTCAGTACTAGTACTTGTACATTGTAAATTGTACAGTGTACAGTGTATAATATTAACCAGGCAGAAAACCAAAACCACTAGTAAAACTGGAAACTCTTAAACACCCGACCAGCCTAGTGCAGTGCCAGTAGCTACACACTGTACTCTGTACTCTATACACAGTCCTTGATGTAAGTAGATACATCATAAATAAAAATGCTTACACAGCAGTCACTTTTTTCCTGGTGGAAAAACGAAAATGAACATGCAGAAAAGAAAAAAGAGAGCACGAAGTAATAGAAAATAGAAATGTAAGGAAACTAAAGAGAGAGAGATGGAAGGAAAAACGGGAGAGAAAAAAAATCCCAAAAATCAAAAAGACCACAAAAAATGAAGGAACGGAACTAACGAGAATGGTAAATCTAATAAGCGGAAGAAAGATGGCTGGGTGGCTGATGCTGATGCTGGTTTTGGTTGTAGTTCTACTTCTACTTCTACTTTTAGTTTTAGTTCTAGTTCTTTGAAAGTTGGAGGTTGAATGTTGAATGCTGGATGTTGGATTGCTGAATCCTGAGGATAAAACACCACGGTTATTCTAAGGCTTAAACAGACGCAGAAAAAGACAAAGACATCCTAAATCCTCCTAGTTTCACCACATTTCCCCACTTTTTTTCATTCTCATCCTCCTTTCCATTTTCCCTATGTGTTTTTGTGCGTTGTAAGTTGAAGATTGTGGACTGTAGACTGTAGAATGTAGACACGTCTAACGTTTAAGCGCAAACTGTGTAGAAAAATACACGACATGTAAAAATGAACCATTTCCCTTCTTTTTTTCACCATTATTCCATTAAAAAATTGACGTGACATTTGACCTGTCCAACGAACCACAAAATTGAAATAAAACGGGATTCTTGAGAGTTGAAAACTTGTAAAAACTACTTGTAAAAATAACAAAATCACCATGTACAAATTATTTATTTGCATTTCATTTTTGCACCTTTTTTCTGCTCAAAAGTTCCCACATGTGTCCATGTGTTTTCTAAATCCATACGTGCTTTTCAGCCATACTACGGTAGATCGTAGATTGTACATTGTAGATGCATGTATGAGCCAGACAAAAACAAACAAGTTGAAGTTCTAGGAAATCTTGAATGAAATCTGAATCTGCTCCCAAAAATTGCACACATGTGGTCAAACCAAACTAAACCAATACAAAACCAAAGGATTTTTCTCAGTACTTTCTCAAGTAGTAAACTGGAAATTGTTCCCCGTATTATTATTATTATTTTTGTTTGCTGTCAGCAGATTTTGGTTGGATTTTCATTTTGATAGAACGGGTATAAAAAACAGAATACAGTGTTTCCTATTTTCTTGTTTTCTGGTTTTCTTGCCCTCGTTGTATTTTTATTAAAAGAGGGAAGAAAGTTTCACCCCTTTTTAAATGTAAATAGTATTCTTTTTCTTCTTTCTTTCTGTCTTTCATTTCATTTTATCTGTATTACATTTTATT
>JABASP010000382.1:0-55723 GCA_019776565.1 Sminthurinus signatus
TACACACCACATGACGCCATCGGATACGGATTTTATAGAAGGTTGATATATTATAATATGCGTTTGCTGTGCATTCTGCATTCTGCATGAATGATTATCTGTGTACATTGCACATATATGATTTTCTCCGTGTTTTATTTTATATTTTACTCAAATGATTTTAAACCAAGAGAAAGAGAAAGTGTATTAATTCAGAATTCAGATTTTAGATATGCAGGTTGCGGAATTTCGGACACGATTTTTTTATTCAATCAATCAACAGTACAAAAAAAGTATAAAAAGGACTACAAGATTTTATAAAGTATAAAGTAAAAATTGTTGGTTATTACTTAAAATTAGAAGAAATCCGAATAAAAAGAATCAAGTCAGAAAAGGCATACGTAGAAAATAGAAATATGACATTCTTTTGTAAAACAAGAGTAGAAGACAAAATAAAAAGAAACAAAATAGTTTATATTTCATATGAATGGGAAATGGGAGAAGAAGAAAGGGAGAAAAATAGAAAAAGGTAATCAAGTTTTAAGGATCAACGGGAAAAAGTAAGAGGTCAGAGCATAATGAAATATTATTGGTTATTGAATATGGATAAGAAAAGAGGCACAAGAGCTTAAACGTTAGACAGAACAGAGGAATTGTGGAAAATAGATAGCGCCTTTGTTTAGTAATTCTTGATGGCAGCAAAATTATTTCAGAGACAGTGTAAATTAAGGGAGTGTATTATTACTAATAATAATACACTCCCTTAATTTACGCCGTCACTGAAACAATTTTGCTGTAATAAACGGAATACACTAGTCATTTGCCATAGGAGGTGGTTTTTACATTTCACTAGTTTCAGGACTCGTCTTTCACCTGCATGCCTTTCAATAAATCTTTTATGTTGTGGATTAAGTTGTCGATGACTTTACCAGTATTTTCAACATCGTCCGAGGCATTGTCTAACATCGGCAGTAGCATTTTCATTACTTTGCTAAGTTGCTTTGTAACCTCCTTGATGAAATCACCAAAAACAACACCAGTGTCCCCAGCGAACCCAGCTGCGTCTGCGTCTCTCATGTAGTCTTCACTTGTAGCGACTGCGACTTGTGATTGACTTCTCGGAGGAGCACAAACACAAACAAGGCTGTCACCCTCGACTTGACGACAGTAGTAGGTGATTTTGTCGGCTTGACAACGATCTCGACATTCTTGTCCAATGTAAGCCTTACCGGGAAAGATTTCCTCCATGTCATCCAGAAGTTGCATACACTCGTATTTTTCGTCACTGGTATCAATTTTCGGCTAAATGGGAAATGAGAAGGAAACATGGTTAATTATTAATTATTACTGTATTATTACATAATAAAGTCGTCCATGTTTATTTTTATTTTCCTGTCCTGAAAAATCGCATCCACAATCCACAATCTACAGAATATAAAATGTACAGAATTAAAATATAAATCCGAGTTGGAAAAAAAAACTTACCTCCTCTGCACATGCGCAATATGGCTTCCCATTCAATTTGCATGTGTTATTTCCACAGGCACTGTCACATCCTCGAATGACCTCTGCATGTGCCACTGGGTCACAATCTCCCTGTTTTAGCACTTCCTGTAAATATATTTTTGAATAAAAGTATTTGTTTTTTAACTTTTGTATAATTTAATCTAATTTGTAAAGAGAACACAAATAATTTGTGTACACAAATTATGAAATATTCAGAATCCAGAGAAAAACAACAATCTTACAGTAGAAACAACTGCAACAAGAACCAAAAGACCAAAGTAAACCAACTTGTTCATTTTTTGAAATTGATCCTATAAAAAGTTAAATTCCGAATTCCAACAAAAAAAACACAGACATTTTAAATGATTTTGGAAACTATAAAATGTAAAAAGTAAAAAGCAAAGAGTTCTAGATTTTTAAGCAGTAAAATCAAACAAAGAATTTAAATAATAATTTTGAAATTTGATTACTTTTGAACTTTTAGAAAACGGGGGAAAAGAGAGTCAAGAAAAAAGCGTCTTTTGTCTCAGTTTGATCAAATCAGATTAAGTATCTCGGGACATTTGACACCGCTTTAAATAGTCAACAGCACATCCAGAAAAATGACAGAATTCACTTGTGCAATGACTTTTTGTCCCTATCCGTGTCTCTTTAGACCTACATTTAATCCATTCTTCTCTGTATTTTCCAGTGTTTGACTGTGGATTATTCATGTGTCCCGAATACAACAATAATAATTATTTATGACTTCCCTCAATTTGGTTATATATAGTCAATAGGTTCATATTTGTCTTATGATGTGTGATTATATTTTGAGGAGTTCAACATTCGATTAAAATGATGTAAAATACTAAATACAATGAAATACAAGATGACAGAATCATGCAGGTACTTGTATACAATATTATATATTATGTACATGGGCTGGATGCACAATGGGAAGAAAATGCACACTGCCTTTCATGAAAAATCATAAATCATAATCTTACGTGTTGATTGTCGATTTGTGATTTATCCAACATGTATAAAGTATAAATACATGTATATGCATCTTTCATCCGCAATTCAGAGTTCAGAGCAGTGCTTATGATGCATATAAGTGCATAATGCGATTGCAAAAAGGTTGAATCCTCCAAATATCAAATATCAAGTACAAATTCAATGCAGAAAATGCACGTCATCTAGAACATCAACAATTAACATACAATGAGAACTCGAGTAAAAAGAAGGAGAAGAAAGAAGAAGAAGGAAAAAATCTTGGTGATATAACAAAATGACAACAACGGGTGATTCAAATCAGCTGAAATCGTACACTATAAATATTTTTAAAATGTTTTTATGCTTTTATGTTTTATGAACTAAATCAACAACAAAAGTTGAGCCGAAAGCCGAAAATCGGAAAACTGAAAAAAAGGGTAGTTTTTGAAAATTTTAAAACTGGTGAAAAGGTGTGAACCATTTACTGCTTTCACTCGCGACTCTCGCACTGTGCACTTTGTTGTCAACTGTAAAGATTAACTAGCCACATAAAACATGAGGATTTAATTGGAAAAAGAAGCATGTGAATGTTCAATTGTCCACCTAAAAGTGACAATAATAATTATTACACGTCTTCAAATTGTATGGGTATAAAACATAAGTATTGTAAGTGCAGAAACCTTGATGCAAATAGTAAATGCATACAATAGTCCTACATAATAGTAAGTTGCATTACTTAGTTGTCTAATGCAACTGATGAGTGTTGAATGTTCTACAGATACTTTTGACTTTTGACGTGGATTTTGTTTAATGCGAAATGCTAAACGTACATATAAAAATATGTACATGTGAATTATTTTTCTACCTGTGAAAAAACTTTATTCTATCTATTGGTTCTTGTGGATTGACTTGAAAGTTGAGTTAAAACAAATTAATTCCAGACGGTGTTTTTTGCAAGTACAAAAGCGCAGCAGAGGGAAATGAAAGAAAAATAAGAATAGAAAAAGATGCAGCAGTATTTTATGTGCTATGGGGTAATATGTAAAAAATAGAGAGAGAGAGAGAGAAAAAAGTCAACCAGTCAAATAATTCATCAAAATGACAAAAATATTCTTCACTTTAAAGCTGCAGCTAAAATAAAAGTAGTACTTGTAAGAGCCTCGCAATTATAACGAGCAGACGCTCTTCTCTTGACTGTTGACTCTAAACTCTAGATTTTAGACTTGAAAATTGTCGGCCAACACTTGAAGTTGAAGATCACGGTAATTAGAAATAATAAAGATGCCTCAAATCTTTTTCTCTTTTCATTTTCCTTATACATTTTACACAGTGAATGTTAAATATTTCAACAATATCAAAGTTGTCTTTTTTGTGAGTGGAAAAATGCATCAGTTTTCCTTGTTGCTTGTTGTACCGCTGTTGATCTTATGGCTATGTATTATCCATTTGTTTATTGCCTGTATAATTTCAATCTGAAGTTTCACTTTTATACTCTGCTCATGCAAAGCCGTTCTTAGAATTTTCAATCCGTCTGCTGTCCCGTCGCTGTCTGCTTCTTGTCTACACTTTATGTACATTATCATTATAATATATTGAATAGAATAACAGTGCTCTTCACTTTACAATGTACAATGTACATGCACAATGCACAATGAATATCATAACACATTTTCTATTCTTCTCATAAGCAGCTTCAATTCACGTTTCCCAGTGCAGTATTTATGCAATGCTGACAGCATATAAAGCATAAGTCAGTCGTAAATACATCCTCAGCAACTCGGCTCTCGTTTTTGTTTTCGTTTGATATGAAAATTTTGAATTTTGTATGACTATTTTCCAGCATCAGAATTACAATATTTGCAATGTACAAGTAAAATTGATAAACTTTTTCTCATTTGGTTATTTTTGTTTTACTTTTTCCTGTTAAACGGATGCATAATATATATTGAGTATTGAGTTGAAACGGGAATAAAATATGAAGTATGCATCACCATGTGTTTTGCATGAATGAAATTCAAGTTGTTGTAAGTTGTAACGCTTGAAAAAAAGAGTACGAAAAAAGAAGAATGAAATTCAGAGTAATTCTTGAAGAAAATGAAATTAAATTCCTTGGGTACTTTTTTACCAACTATAAAATACATTATAGAGACTCAAAGTAGGAAAACGTAATAATATCTAAAATCGAAAATACGTTTGTTTGTAGTTTGTATTTTGCACGAGGTTTTTTGCAGCACTGTTACACAACACAAAGTTCTGAAAATATTCTCAGTTCTCACCCTTCTTTTTTTCTGTTTCCGTGTGAGAAATATTGGTACACACAACATAATGAAATGTCTCATTTTTCTTGTTTGTTGTGCGTTTGGTGTTTTCTTTATGTTTGTGACTTGTGACAATTGTGTTTTTTCTCAGGAGGATGAGCATTATGATTTTGAAATCAAAAATATGAGGAAGCTTTTTCCTACAGGATTAAATTTTGGCCCAAAAACCATATTAAAAAAGTATTATTTGAGTTTTGAGCTTTGAGGGAATGAGGGTAAATTGCAAAAAAAGTAAATAATTTTTATCCTTCATTCCTATAGAATTTCATTAACATGAGAAACGAGAACTACTGTTTACTGTTTGCACTGTGCAGATATAGTGTAATGTAGTGTTCACCTTAGTGGTGAAGAATTGATAATTAGCTATCTGGTTATATACATGTGTTGTTTATTTATAGAAAGAAAAGTGTAGCACTTGAGACGCGTGTCCTGCGTTCCTGTTTTCTGGCAAATTTTAATTATTGTTACTTATAATTTTTCAACGAAATGAAAAAAGCCTCTCAAGTGTAACTTTTTTACAGTATACAAAATTGATAATGAAATTATGAAGCTATAGTTTATTGTTTATTATGACATAATAATATATGACTTATAATTGGTAATTAGTACACGTGTGCTTCGTAGAAATAAAATCATGCTTGTTCAGGTAAACCAGTAAAAATTTTACGTAAAGAATAATGAAATTGTAAAGGCTATATTTTATGGTTTTCAATCGTCAATTGTCAGTTGTCACTACTGACCAAAAACAACGCCAAAAAAGTTACTGCGGAGTAAATTTAGGACCACAATCAAAAATAAATTGGTGTAAAATATATTATATTATGTACATGTCATTCAGCAAAAGGACATCAAATCCAAAATCCAAAATACATCGACTTGTTTGATACAAAATACAAATAAAATGCATCCAACCGGAATGGAAACCTCAACTTGAAACGTGAAAATCTCATACCACAAACGAAATACGAACATAAACAAGGGAAATCCAAAAGTATACGTTTAAAAACATACAAGTGTCTATAGGACATGTTAATTGTTAATTTTACATTGTATAGGTACATGCAACAAGCAAACTGGAGTTTCTATGAATAGAACTCATCTGACATTGTCACTTGTCAATTATTCATGTTCACGTTAAAGTGAAAGAATGAAAAATGAGCATGGACTGATGTATAAGCAATAAATGCTATGCGTTTGATTTGTAATGATTTTGTAAATGAATCAATAGTAAAAAATGTCATTGAGCATTTGAGACCTTTTCTGATTTAGACAACATGTCAATAAAAAGTATCAGCTGATTCTTGTTTGTTGTAGTTGTTTGTATTTGCCCATTGCATAAGACTTTTTAAAGACAAAAAGGACAAAGGACGAGAAAAGAACAGGTCAAGGGATAAAAACTAGAGAAAAATGCCTATAATATTTATGATAGATGTTTACGTTTAATGCGTTTGGGGTTTGGGATTTTGGATTTGTGATTTGGGAGCGGAAGGATAAAATAGTTTTTAGTTTTCACGTTTCTCCAATTTTATTCTTGTTTCAAAGACAAAGTGTGTACTACATGTTACTTATGTATCCACCAGCACTATACACTATACACAGTAAATGAAAGTGTTTAATTTTCATCTGCGGTGCATGATATATGATATATGATACACATTCGTAACTTTTATAATTAATAACTAGTGCAGTGCATTAAAAGATTAAGATTAAGGTGCGTGTAGAGTACAAAGTATAATATAATCCTCATTCATCATTCATTTATACAGATTGGATTTGGATCAGGGAATAAATATTTTTTATGTACCATCTTTTGTCACATCAACTATCCAATCAGCAGCAAAGATATCCATATTATTTAGATACAGACAGCAGACAGTTCTGTGCTGTATATATTGACGTAATGTAAAATATTATAGGATACAAATGATAGACGATAGAGATTAGATGTGAGGAGAGGAGTAGACTGATACTTCATACTTTAGACTTTAGACTGCACCTATTTTAGATGTGTACAATGCGAATAATGCATACATATGCATTATTTGTTATGAGACAGGTGTAAAAATCTTCAAGGGAAATTGAATGCTCTATTTTATACCTGTGTTTATTCAGTATTAAAAAACACGGAGTACGGAGGACAAGAAAAATTAATACACGTATGCAAGTACTTAGGTAAATAAATATAAAATATAAAACGCATGCTGTGAAAAATTTTCACACTATAGAACTGACACATAACACATTATACAATACATAACACCTATACTCTATGCTTTATACCTATAATAAATAGTGTAATATTCCTACTGGCAGATATTATGTTATTTATTGTTTATGATCCGGTTTCGAGTTTTAAGTTTCGAATTGGAATTTGGAATACATAATATTTTGATCACTATGATTTTATCATACGATTTATTTTTTATTTACTATAATATATAATCCTGTACTGTCTACTGTCAACTTAACTGCCAGATTTGCTATCATTACATCAAATATCAAATTAGGTATTACATATCAAATATTGAATATTGAATAACGCATACTTTGAATTTCAAACTCTTTTTCAAGTCTTTTCGTACGTGGTTTATTATATTACGTATTACATCCTTTCTGAGGATTTAAAAATCAAAAGATGACCATTTTTACTACTACATCTGACCATTAACAGGCAACAGACAGTAAAGATTCATGTACAGATTTCAAATTTCAATACGTTCAAATAAGTGCCAATCTATTGCACTCAAATCTCAAATAAGAAAGTACAGGGATTTTGATTCATTGCACAGGTAGCACATTGGATTGGAAAAGTTGTAAGTTGTAACTGTACAACTGCAGAGTACGCAGATCACATAGCGGATAAAATCTTATGCGTGTATGGAAAATGGAAAAGAGAGCATACTCCTTTTTTTTTAATTGACAATATTTATGTAATGGTTGTTAATGGTTATGTACTTTTATGTCATATATTATTTGAAAACATGAGAGTCTCATGATGAGACTAAAACTGAGCCATGCCATGCACCATGCACACAGCACACATGTGTGATGTGTGATACAATATAATATATGATATATGATATATGATCATTTACGGTAATTTTATTTTTTATTATAAAAAAATGATATAATATACCGTATTTTTAGAATTTCAACCCCATCATTATCATCCACAGTCCACAGTCTTCAATATCCTATAACTCGAAACTAACAAACAGGTTAAAAATTCTGCATTTCTAACGTCTGACTGGACACTAGAGTTAGTGGAGTGTCCAAAGCCTGAAGTCCAAAACAACAAACAGTGGAACATAGTTAAAAACTCCATTTACAATTTAAGATTTAAGCTTTCATCAAAATACCAAAATTATTCATACTCTAAAATCTAGTATATTCTAGTACATCAGTTCAGTTCCGTTGAGCAGTTCAAGTACTGCACAACACTCCCGGCTTAACCATTGATATCCAGGAGATGATCGAGATCCTTCTCGACGACGAAATGGAAGAAGCTTTTTTCAAAGGTATGATTAATCATAATCTGAAATCCAGTCTGAAACCTCAACCAAGAAACAAAAATCTACTTACTTTTCCATAATCTCGTTTTTCTTTCATCTGGGGATTTTTATTATTCATTATTCATTACTCCTTACTCGTGTTAAATGGTTCTAAATTCGACTTCTATAGTTATAAAGACTGATACTTATTCACAATTCGACTGGGTCAACTTCAGGCATGTCACCCTCTGTAGATGTCTCATTGAAATCAGTCCACGGGATCTTGTCAAGTCCCGGGAAACTCTTCATCACATCACATTCAAATCCATGGTTTTATTCAAAAATGTCCTCACGTGTCTGAAAAACCTCCCCAATGTTCGCTCTCTCCGTTTCAGTAATGCAGCCGTGGATGAATATAGGTACAGAGATTGGCTGGAGGAGATTCAGAATGAGCCGGATCAAAATCAAAGTCAAGATCAAGATCAAGAAACTGATAATAATAATAATAATGACAATGAAAATGACCATGATTCGGGAGAAGCTCCAAAGAAAAAAGTAAAAAGATGTCATGAAATTCAAACTCCAATTCCAAATCCAACTCAAATTCATTTGCCGCAAGTGGAGCAATTGGAAATTGAAGGAAGTCCCTGCCTCACAACAGATGATTATTTCCTCTTGGATTTTTTCACAAGGGCTGTCACTTTTGGAAATCTCGAGTCTTTTGCTTTCAGGGGGAAATTTTTTGGAGTCCACAGAAGACAGAATGAAGTTCAGCAGAAATATGGGTAAAAAAACAAAAAATGGAAAATGAGTACTTTTTTTTTTCTAATACTGTAATAATTTTATGGTATTTTAATGGTATTTTTAGGCAAATTAAATACGACTTGGTGATCCCACAGTTCCTCATAAAAAATAAAAGTTCTCTTAAAAGACTTGACATTTTGGGAGCGGGTGCTAAAATGAAATTACCTGAAACAGAACCTGAAATAAATAATAATAATAATACTGAAAATCACAATCCTAATCGTACTTTTAATTTAAACGATGAAGATCACCAAGATTTATCACCATCATCTTCATCATCATCTATTCTGCGTGAATTATCTGCAGTTCAAGTTAAATATTTAATTTTTAGTTTTAATCCGGGAATGAATCATATTTTGAACAGTCAAGGTCATCTGGAGGAACTGGACATTTGCAACTACAATGAGCAACTCACCCTTGAAAATTTTACAGAGATTTTCTCCTGTGTCACGAGGAATTGTGAATACTTGACGAAAATCTCAATTTGTCCCACTGTGATCAATAACCCTTTGGAAAATATCACGGTGGACATGTCCATATTTCAAGAATGTCATTCTCTTCACACCCTCCGTGTTTGGCTCAGCTTCCTCACGCATGACAACACCTGGAGGGGAATCCCGACTTTGGGGAGAGTTAAGAATATCCATCAGATCCCAAATAGTCTCACTCATTTAAGGTATAAAAAACAAAAAAAATAAGAAAAGAAACAAGAAAAAATTAGAAAAATTTAGCCTCAAAGAAGAAAAATAAAGTGCATTCTTTTACTTGAAATTTCTCTGCATTCTTTGTTCTTTATTTTCTTCCCTTTTGCTGTAGGATTGATGCGGAATCCTTTGATCAGAGGGAGTTGAATCAACTAGCCGACAGATTCTCAGAATTCCACTCTCTTCAATATCTCTTCCTGGAAACATCCGTCAACAGTCACTTCAATATAAATCTTTCGTGGGTAGTAAAACTTATGTCGATGCCCAAGATCTCCTTTGTGGATCTAACACATTGTCGTAGTGAAACGGATATGGAAGCCATTGTCGCTTTCATGAATAGTAAAATTCCTCCAGGTACTTTTTTATCATATCTCCAACTTCCTACTTTCGGTGTCCAGTAAATAAAATACATTAGAAAATAAAAGACTCTTTTTAATATTATTATTTCTTCTTCTTTTTTTTCAGGCTATTTCTTTTTCCTTCTGGACATGTTTTTTTATCACAAGCACATTTCAGAAGTAAATGGTGAGACGGAGGAGGAGGAGGAAGAGGAAGAAGAGGAACCAGAAGATACTTACGAAGGTTCACGGGGCTCGGAACCGGATGAAAGTGACCCTCCAGAAGCAGAAGACGATGAAGATCCTGAAGAATTAGAGGAAGTGGATGATTACATTTGAATTTTTAATTTAAACTAAAAACTACTTGAAACTTGAAACTTGGTATTTGATGCTCGTTTTTAAATTCCTGTGTCATTCTACTAGAATAAAATATAAAATATATTTGAACAAGGAGCCCGAGGAAATAAAAAATATCAAATTTTATAATGTATTTTTTATCAATAATCAATAATAATAATTATTCATTAATTGTGCATTGAAATTTTACATGGAGTATTTTCAAGCCTTTACTTGAAAATTGATGATGTTTCTATTTTTTGTTGAGGTTTGACGATGTTAGTGCAGTGGAATAATTATCATGATCAAAGTTCATGCAGCATTGACTATTGACATTTAAATATTTGACAATAATTAATTATTACAGAATACAGAATACAAAACTTCCTTCAGTAAATGAAATAATTACTACGCGATCTTTAGAAAAAAATCTCGTTATACAGAATTCTGCATCATCAAGGACCAAGGACAAGGCTTGCGAATGCTTCTTCTAATGTCAGTAGTCAGTATTGTGAACTGCATAAAACTGCATAAAGGGCAACCAGCAAAAAGTGTTTTCCCACTTCGCACATCTCCAATCTCACACATTTTTGTACAGAAAGTTTCAAAGTCTTTCAACTCAACTCTCAACTCACATCTTGAATCTTGAGTCTTGAGCCTCTTAAAGCTTCAAAAACAAAATCAAATTGTCTGTAGTCTATAATCAAAGTTAGAGGATATAGAGAATAAAATAAGAAAAGGGAAAACAACAAAACAAAACAAACCAATTAATTGATAGAAAGAATGAGAGGATTCCACATTGCATGTTTTGACTCGAGATCATAACCAAACAGCAAACAACAACAATAGAAGATGAACGATGAAGAGTGAACAGTGAACAGAAAAAAAGCATTATTAAAAGTTAAAAGTAAAAGGCATTGAAAATTGAAATTATTGAAGATTGAAGATCAGCATGGCATGGCATCGCATGTACTTACAAATGAGACAAGATAATGATGAATGTATCTGGCATCTAATATCTAATATCTTGGATCTAATGACAAAGAACTGCACAACTGTGACTGCAAATTGTGCATTATATTATATTATTACGGTGAACATTTTATAATATGAAGATTGGAGATTGTATTGTCTCATAAAACTCAATAGTCATATCATAAATACTAAATACAATACAGTGTACAGTGTACAGTGTACACACAATTACTCATTGTAAAATTTAAAGTGAACATTGGCATTGTACAAACAGGAAAAAGTAAAAACTAAATAATAAATAAGAGTTCATTGATAAAGAATGATAAATATTAAAGATGTAGAAAATGAAAATGAAATTGAATCTTGAATCAGAAAGCAGAGAGAAAATAAAGAAGAAACAAAAAATGACTCAATTGTCTCTTTTTTTTACACCAACTACAACTTTTGAACTTTACACCTGATTCTTGATGTCTGCTCAAGGCTTAAAGTATTCACAATTCAGTGAGTTGTGAGTATTATAAGTTGAAAGAAGGGGGGAAAAGTAAAACTATGCTAAAATGATGCCTAACGGTGATTACAGATTACTCATGTTTTCTCGGATTTCGGATGAATATGAAAATGAAAAAAAAAGGGTGAAACTATAACTAAAGAGTAAAGAGTTGTGCATAAAAAATAAGAAATGAAGAATAAAATAATCCCTGATAAATTTGATAAACAATCCAATCTCATCATACAATATACAACTTCAACAAGTAATGAGCTGCGTAAAATGAAGGAAAAGCATAGCTTTAACACCTTTGTTTTATTATTTTATATTGAACATGGAGTGTAAATGATCAAATGTAAAATGTAAAATTAATGAGAGTCATGTAACATCAGAAACTACAAAATACAGATGTATAGGCTACAAAATTAATACAAAAAATATACAATACACAAGAAGCCAAATGTAAACAAGAGACAAGAGTTCATTGACAAATGTCGACGTTGACGTTGAAGAGAGCAGAGAAGTACTCTAGTGCACTGTCATTTTTTGCCGATCACTCGATCCTCGATCCTGATGAGCTGAAGAATTGTGTTATAGATGGAACTCACCTTTGCCTTTGCTTTTGCTTTTGCCTTTGTCAGTTGAAAGGAAATTAGCGAAAGGAAAAGTAACAAGTATCAGATAACTTGAATCTAGAATCTCGACTCTTACCGAGACATTAGACACTAGACAATGAATGGATTCACAATTCAGAGTTGAGTTGAGAGTCATATCTGTAATCTGTAGATAGACTCTAGACTGAGAATGAGAACTTGAAAACATGAGTTACACTCATTCGTTTGCGTATTCCTTTTATTCCTATGCTTTCAATGCTCAATTTCAAATGCACCGATGAACGTGTGATTGTGGAATGTGAAACTTACAACTTGCAACAGTTCAGTATAGACAAAATTCATCCGAGAGAATAATTATTATTAAATATTAGCCATGTAAAATGCAAATGACACCAAATGCACAAGGATTAGAGATTAGACAATAGACAGTTTCAATAATACACTAATAAAAAATAAAGTAAAAAAACATTTTCCCTTATGGACGCTTTAGTATTAAAACTGGGTTCGTAATAAAACAAAATGTAAGGTAATAGACATTTAAAATATGTAAGAGTAAAATTTAAAAGCTTTCAAGTTTCTTCAATAATTATCCAAAGAGTAAAGACAGTGGTATCAGATATCAAAATAATCCTCTAGTCCGTACTCTAGTATTCACAGTATTCTTGTTGATGTAGACCGCCGAACAACTGCACAATGACCAATACTGTATGCTACAGTTTACAGGTGCATTATGCATGCACTTTTCTATAATTATCTCAAGTCTCAAGACTGAAAGGAAATTATAAAAATCAAAAGTATTTATAATGACCACCTTTTAACTTTTTTATAGTGCACTTCAAAAAATATAATATCAAGGGGAATAATTCTAGATTTTAGAGTCAAAAGTAAGTAAAAGTAAAAAGTGTATTTATTTGTCATGTCATTTCATTGTGCCATCCATCCATCATCCATCATTTTGTAATTATTCGTAACATAATTTTTTCACAGTACAGTAGTTATTATTTTGAATTTTGAATCGTCTTTGAATTTCACATTTCCCACATGCACTCTTTCATGCAGTAATATAATGCTTAGTATTATTGTTTGTTATGTCCGACGTCCGACATTCAAATTTAGTAATAGTAGCGTAAAACATAAATAGTAAATAACAAAAATGCAAAAAATATAACATTTTTAAAATGTCCATGTCCCTCGTGTTGTCAAAGTCTGTATTTTACACTTTTCATCTTATTTACTGTTTACAGAGGAAAAAACTATACTAAAAGTCAATGAAAATGAAAAAATAATGAATGAGGAATGAGGACGACACTATGAATTACTCACTATTTATATCTGTATACCAGGCAAGGTAAGTGCATGTTATGACTTGGGAGTTGTGAGATCAAGATTTTACTCTAGATTCTAGATTATGATAAAAAGTGATAAACGTTGATACTTAATATTCTTCTAGTACATGTTTAATATTTAATATTTATACAGAAAATGTACTGGTATTTGCACACATGAAGTTGACGTGTGTGTGGTGTGCAGTGTGCATTTATTGTGCATCAACAGCGGCAGTTGTAGTAATGCTAATGAGCACGTACTGTTTACTGTTTACTACTACATGTATTTATCTAGTATTTATCTATGTTCTATGTACAGTACTGTAAAGTAAGTAGTGCTAATACCGACAGTTAATAGTAAATAATAATGTGTACAATGTACAGGGAGGCCTGAGAACCAACTGAGAATTACGAGTATCGTTCTTCATTCATTCATAATATGTCATAAGTATTAAGTATTATGTTATAAGTTATAAAGCTTGTACATTTCGAATAACGAATAATGATGATAAATGATATTTAATATTTTGTACATTTTGACTTGTTACATGTTATATTATTATGTACTTTTTACTACGTTGTGTTGAAACATGAAACATGAAAGAAAAAGAAAAAAACACTGTGTTTAGTATTTACAATCATTTCAAGTTTCCTATTCCGATTCCGATTTCAAACGGCAATTTCAATACAAAACAAAAGACAATAGAGGAAAAGAGAGAAAAAAAATACTTTCCTTCTTCCAACATTTCCTGTGTGGAAGTAAAATGTGAAATGTGCATTTCCTATTAAATACCTCTTGAATCTTGAATCTTGAATATACACACTACCACAAACTACCTTTACCATTTACCATGTACAGATTACGGAGGATAAATATAATGTTAGACACTATAGACACTAGACACGTTCTAAGTTCCAAGTTCTATTGAATGCTCCTTTTATCTGGTAATTTGTGCAGTACTCCTCGAGATTCGAGATTCTAAATTCTAAATGTAAGACTCTAGCACACAATCATGTACATTATTTATACAGGTGGTCTATTGTATATTGCATATTTCATAAAAGCTACATGTACAATGTACAATATTCATGTTATTTATTAAATATTTCCTGCAGCCGGAAAATACAGACTACAGATATGACAGAACATGAAAAATACAAATAGTACAAAATGTCCATAATTTGTCATTTGTAATTTGTCCAATTTCTTTATAATTTATAATGATAGTTCAATCCGTCGGTAAGTAGTAAAAGTACTTACTTTTGATATTTATTTTGTTCTTTATACTTTATACTATACATTTTATACTTTGTCTGTATTCAAAATTCAAAGCTGAGAGGAAAATATGTAATAAAATCTAAAGAGAGTGAACTACACATGTCTACATGTTACATGTGTAAACTTGGATTTATTACACACGTCTTAACTCTTAACTCTCTCAATTTCCAATTCTCAATTATTCTCAATCCTTTCAAAAGCTTACAAATAAAATTATGATGATGATTTAATGACAGTAACAATGTGGATTGTGGATTGTGGTTGTGAATTGTCAAGTGTGGACGATGGACCATTTTATATTATTATTATTACAATCATTAATTATTTACCTACAAAATGGCATAACGCATGTTATTATTGTTATTATTGTTACCTTTACTAGTTACTGTTTACTTACTGTTTACTTACAAAATGTACAATGTACTTGTTTACTTTAACTTGAAAATTTGAATTTTCTCTCATTCAAAATTTATATGAGCAACGAGCAATGAGTTGAATTACAGATTTGCCTTTACTATTGAATGAGAAAAGTATGCAAAAAAGTAAAAAGTAAAATCTACTTAAACCAGAAGGATTGAATTGTTTACTATTTACTATTTACTGTTTACTCTATATAACAAGTATCATTTTGTTATCTCTACACTTTACACTTTACGGTGTACAGTCTACACTATATTATTATTATTATTATATCTCTTCATGTTTATACCTACTACATTTTTTATATAATGAAAAGGGGACGAAGAAAGGATTAAGTGATGAGACTTTCGATGAAAGATGAAATCTGTGGAAGAAGACGACAACGAAGACGACAACAACGTTGAAGCTGATGATGGTGATTGAACACTGAAGATTGAAGATGCGGAGTGAGTGGTGTGTGAAGGGTAAAAAAATACAAGTACAGCAAAAAAGAAGAGTAAACAACTCAAAACTCCAAACTCAAAAGTAGAAAAAAATGGCAAAGAAAATCCAAAATATCTGTATATTTTGTATTTGTCTGGCTGAGCTGAGCTGAGCTGACGACAAGCTAATGCTTAATACATAATATCTTTTAGATATCTTTATTCTATATTCTATGTGCTGTGCACTGTGCACATTCAACACGTGTGGAAAAGGAAAGTAAAAAGTAAAATTGTGTGTGGATTTTGTAGACTTATGCACATACCTAAGAATAATGAATACGATTATTATTTTGAGGAATGTGAATAAAAAGGTTGCGAATTTTCCTCCTTAATGTCCTATGTAAAATGTACAATGTTTACCAGAGAAAATGTGAAATGTGTGTAAAAAAGAGTTTGTCCGAGTTGTTTCGTGTTCAGTGTTCAGTGTACTAGAATCTAGAATTACTCGATACTCTATACTCGACACTGCAGTTGGAAACCAAAAGCTTTTTTATTGCATATTTTTAGTTTTTAGTTCATCTTTTAATCTTGGATTTTGAGCCTTTGTTGGGATCTTAACCAACCATACCCCCACTATCCAGTTTGATTGTAAAGGACTTCTCGTCCACTTTAAATGTCCAAAACCTATAATCCCTACAATCACAACTCTCGTAGAAACTGTACTCTCCCGGATTGTTTATAGTGATTCTCCCGAGATACGGGATCTTGTCATCATACCGAACCTCGGTAGCTTGAGCTCCAAACTCCTTGTTTAGTCTTCTGCTTAGTTCCACAGGGTTAAAGGGTCGGGTGAAAATGAGATCCGCATCTTTTTTATTCCCTTTTGAGACTTGGACCTCTTTCAGCGGTCCATATTCACTCTGCTCAATCTTCTGTTTCAAGCTGGGACTGTAATTTGTCACATGAACTCGGCCGAGGAACCAAACTCCGTTATTTCGTATTTTTCGTACCTCTGGAACATCCGTTTCTTTACGGATTTTTACTATTATTTTTGCAATCTTGGACACAAGCTCCGGATTTGGGAGCAATTCATTCTCATTTTGTTGTAACACCACGTACCTTGCTTCTTCCTCCGGCGTGAATGGTTTGATGGGGTACTGGGCATTGGAGACACTCACCAAAGCTACAGTGGAAAAAGAAAATATAAAATCATCATAAAAAGTCATATGTCTAATGCTAACTTGTACTTTGAATAAAATTATATTGTAACGTTGATTTGACAAATTTTTTGAGTGTTTAAAAACAAAAGATGAACCAATTACCGAGTATAATGACCAACAAAGAAACAACACCAACACCGAATTTCATCCGTCCACACATCTAAATTGAAATAATATTTCCTCTCTCAAAAAACAAAATACAAAACAACAGTACGTTTTTAAGCTAACTTTTTACCTTTTCAAGTTCCTTGTAGATGAATAAGGGAAATTTGTGAGGGCGGCAACAGTCGGCAGCGGGTGCTGCAGAAAGGGAATGTCAAAATTAATTTAAAATAAAAAATAAAGTAAAATTAGTAGGAGCACACGACATGTGACCAGAGGCCTACAGCAGGAAATTGGAGGTTTAAAGTTAAATGTAAAAATACGATTGCTTATGTACACATTCTGCACAATACATAATACGTGTGTAGAAAAATAATAAATACATCAACAATAGACAATAGGACATTTCAAATTCATGAGGAAATGACAACATTCCAGTCATTCGGTCTTCAGTACTCAGCGCCTCTTTAAAGTCTCTAGTCAATACTCGCCTCATTCAAATGCGAAATTTTAATAGTTATTATTGTCACACATCAGCAGCAGCAGCGTAAAAAGTAAGCAAACACACCAGAAAATAGAAAAAAAGTATGTGTACTCTGATTACTGATTCTGATTCTACTACTTATTTCTTTTACTACGCTGTACAGACAGCTGATATATCTTGAGTCTTGAGGTTTTTCTATATGATGATGATGATGTTACAAGTTACAAATGAATGAACCCATAATATACTTAACAAATAATGAAATACGGACACGAGAAATACAGGGCAAAAGAACGAGCGGCTATTGACTTGTGGGCTTTAAAACTGTGAAGAATACACCATATAGGTAGCATAATAATAAATAATAAAGCATGTCATATACTATCCTAGTACAACATTTGATGCGTAATATGTAATATGACATAAAACATAATACAGAATAATATGTAACAATATTATCATGGTAAAAGTAAATACAGATACTTACAACAAGAAGTCTTGGACTTGGACTATCATAAAAATCTTCCCCACGCAATTTCCTCTATTCCCAGGGCAGGCTAAAATCATTATCATTATTTCTTTTTGCAAGACACATTTTATTTGCAATTTGCATATATATATATTTTATATCCCATAATTGATAATATCCTACATACATAAAATATGAATATAAATACAAATACGACTACATGTATAATAAAAATAATAACGATCATATTATGACATTTTACTATATAAAATATACAAGTATATAGTATATAGCAAAAGGTATAACATATTATGTAGTATTTAGTACATCAGAAATCAGAATGCACCAGGAAGGTTTCAAACCCTCTTTTGCAAATTTTTGTAATTGAGTTGTAAGTTGTAAATGAAAATATAGAGTAGTGTACTTTGTAGACTAGAATATCGAAGTCGACTGTATTAAACATAGAGGTAATAAGAAATAAGATTTCTTATTACCTCTATGGTATTAAATATTGAGGATTGAGAATCAGTGTTTGTTGTAAAGACTAGTTTGAAATATATTGAAATGAAAAATGAAATGTAAAGATGGAAAAGGTATGAACAAGAGCTTTTTTACCTTTTACCATAATCCACAATCATAATATTACTGTGATACTTAAATGTATTATTTATTACGAATATCTCATTCCTTTTCTCTATTATATTTAAAAGTTGTATCATTCTTACGTGTACATTGGCAAAAGATTGTATGCATAAGTTTGCCCAGAATATGCCTTGTACCTCTAACATCTAACATCTATATTGTATGAAGTCTGCTGCCCATTTGCCAGTGCTCAGTACTGTACACTGTACACTGTACACTGTACACTCTGCGAATGAAAGTAAATAAGTATATCCACGATCCACGAGAGCGAAAAAAAACATACCGTGTCATATACTTCATCCTATACCAACAATTTATACAGTATGTTTAAGTACCAACAATTTGCAGCATATGTAACTTATAAGTAAGTCGTAAGTACAACCATAACAAACAAAGACAACAGAAGAGAACGGGGGAAATTCATTCAATGTTATACTTATGAGTTCTCTTGGTAAAAAGTTAAAAGGTGGACGAAGGTATTCTAGAGGAAACTACCACCACCACCAACCACCACGTTTTCAACGTACAACGTACAACTTACAATGTGCAACAATTGAACTACTGATTCTGATTCTGATACATTACAGAGGCAGAGAAACCTTAAACGCTGCCTGCACATTTTTCATTTCTATTTACATCCTTTTACATATAAGACATACCACGACATTGGATACATCATGTAGGAAAGAAACTTTGATTTTTGATACTTGATATTGATATTTTGAGGTATCATCGATAGTAACATTAATTATTAATAGTTATTAGTTATTGTTAATGTGATTCTATCTTGAGACAAATTAATTAACAGTGATTGTTTACTCGGTGAACTCAAAGGAACCAAAGGACAGTAGAGTTTTGATTGAATTGAAAAATAAAATAAAATTGAACTGGTTTTCATTCTCTTTAGACTCAAAGCTCAAAAACTCAAAATTCCTTCAATTCAAAATTCAAAGAAAGAAAAATAAAAAAAATAAAGATATCTTGTGTATTTTGTATTTTGCTGTGCTCATCTTCCTCAACTTTCAACTTGTTGCTAGTGATTTGTGATTCTTCATTCCTCATCCTTTCCACTATTGAATTTGAGTCTTGAGTCTATAATTGTGGCGTGAGTTACGAGTTACGTGAAAAAATTTCCTTTTGGTTTGGTTCAGTGTGGTTTACATACATGTTAGTTACAACGACTGCACTTTTGAGTCTGAAAAACTAGAAAAAGGAGAAGAAGAAGAAGAAGCAAAAGAAGAAAAAAGTTTGAGGGTTTCGCTGACTTGAATCTTGAATCCAAAAATCCAAAGTTTCCTTGAAAAAATCCACTGCACTTTTTCTTGGCTGGTTTTTTGTTTTGGCTGGTGTGTGTTTGGAGTGTGGATAAATCGGCGAGTGAGCCAGTAAACCAAAGAACGAAGACAACCCAACCAAAATGATTAAAGGATGAAAAACATATAATAAAATATACATAAAACATAAAATACACATGTAGTGGCCACGGTGTGACTGTGAACTCTGAATTCTCTATGTCAATGTCTTTGTTGTTTTGTGGATTTTGTATATTTGGATTTGGATTTGAACGTGCTCCTCTTCAAGCTGAACGTTGTGTATAATATTATATATATAATATATATATACATTTTTTTTAAATAAAAAATCTTATTTAGACTAGATTCTATATTCTATATAGATGCATATAGACTTGAGACTTGGGATTCCCAATATATCCGTATAGCAAGAAAATTACAAGAAAAACGGTCACATTGACTGAGCATAGCCCATTTATCTAGTGAATTAAATGAGGATGGAATTATATTATTTTATATCATTGGACATCCCTCGTCTACTTTTATGTACTTGTACAGCAGTGTCTTCGTCTTCATCTTCATCTTCACAAGAACATCATCATGTTGAATGTTGAATGTGTTGAGAATTAAAGTCAAACCAAACCAAAAAACTAAACCACCTGTGTAACCCTACTACTCTCAATTCTTGAAAACTTAAATACAATGTTCAATGTATAAAATGTATATTTTATGTATAACAACATGATAATATAAAACAGAGACCAAAGTTTTATATCATTTTATACATATTTTATATGCACTTTTTTTTATTGCTGTGAGATATACATACTTTTTTTTGTACTATTCCAATTCTGTAGAACTCACAGAAATTCTTGAGCCATTCACTGTTTGGTGGCTTCATTTCGGCGAAAAAAAGTATTTAAAAAAATGTTAATTGTTTTTTTTATAAATTTTATTAATATTATCTGATTGTGTGTTAACTGTTAACTTTTAACGTCCATGTGTACTAATAATAATAATAACTAAATTAAAACTATTGTTTCTTTTGAAACTAACAAGAATCAAGAATCTGACAAGACCGGTGAATTCAGAGGTCATACATAATTTTTGAAGAATTTCGTTCAAAATTTGAACTTCAAATAGTAACAAAAAAAGTACACGAGTGAAAAAAGTATTTAATTCATCTGAACTATATTTACAGTCTGAAATCTGAAGAAACTTGAAACTTGAATAGAAAAGGAAAATTAAAAGATGATTGATTATAGTGTGAAATTAAGATAACTTTTTATATTTTTTTCATTCATATTATTCATGATGTGAACAGTGAACTGTGTAAAAATCATCATCATCGTTCAAGGAAGAGAAAAAAGAAACCCTGGAAGTAAACTTGTTGTGGTTTAAATATTTTTATGTGTGTGACATCCGGATACCCTCGGAGAAAAACCTGAAGGATATTTTTTATTCAACTAATAAAAGGAGCCTTTGGCTCGAAAGAGCTACAAATTAAATAAAACCTAGTTACTAATTTTAGTAACTTTATATTAAAGTAACCAAAATCATCATCAAGAATCAAGAACAAGAAACAGAGAAGAGGAACAAGAACAAAAAAAAGAAAAGAATAGTCAAATTTTTTCCCCATGACAAATCGCAGCAAGATGAACCAAATCGTCTTGCTATTTTTTCCAAGGATGAGAAAATTAAGGTGTCAAACACTGAATTTAGGTGAGCATTTTATATCATTTACATGCTTTTTACTCTTTTTCTTTTACACATCACACTTGTTATTTGTTTAAATAGCTTCATGACATGCCATTTAACATTTAACATGTTGGTTTCTCACATTATCATCATTATATTTTGCTCGGAATTCGGAATCACTGTCAATCTTTATCATGGCAATTTGCAGTATTCTCTTTTTCTGTTAAAAAAACTCTAATCTAAAAAGATATAGCAAACATAAAAGAGTTGAGAGAGTGCTTCAACATTCGACATTCGAAATTTTTAGAAAGACCAAACTATGTAAAATGTCAAATATGTAAAGTTGTAAGACCTTCGTCCTATTTTCTCATCTGAAAACATTTGATTTTGAACAATAACAAAATATATGTATAATACATATTATATGCAATCGTGTAAATAATAATTGATTTATTTATAGGAAGGTTAGTGACGTGCGTGTAATTGCATTCGTTTTGTTTTGTTATTTTTTTCCTTATCTGTCAGCTGTACATACATTGTACAGATATTATAATATTGTAGTGATTTCATTCATTGCAAAAATAAAGAGAGAGCAAAATGAATACAGCCTCTCGATTCTCGATTTTGTATGTATTTAGATTCGCACATGTTTTTTGTTTAGAATTATTAGGATTAAATATTTTACATAGAGTTTGAAGATCAATTTTAAAATGTTGGCATCAACTTTTCTATTAAATTCGTGCAAATATGCAAAAAAAACTATTGAGGATTTGCACACAGTGATAGATTTAAATACACATGTAAATATTATGCATTTGCTGTATCTAATTTAATCAATTCAATTTCGAATGTTTTTATGTGTTTAAATAAAATGAGAAATGAGTTAAAATTACACAGATGTAATATTATATTATGCGCAAAAATTCAGCTCAAAAATGAGATACAAAAAAGTAATAGACATGTAGAATAATATATAGAAGTAGGATTATTAATTATGAATCAATTTTATTAAAATTCGTTAATATCCCCAATGATAATAATAATCATTATTATGATTCCATCATTTTTCTGCTAATTATTATCCTCTTTAATCTCTCCCGTCTCCTCTCGCTGTGAGGTTTTGGACATTTCAAGGCAATCTCATAAGAAGGAACAATAATAATAATAATACTTTGGTATATGAGGTATATTTAAAACATAATTGAATTTGGAAAACATGATATACTTCAATTTTCATACACTTTTTAATTTACATTGTGTGATCAGTGATCAGCAAGGAGCCATACGGCACACTTATTTATTTACTCTCTGATATTCTTATCATCTTTTATCTAAAATATATATTATGTATACATTACAAAGTGAATTTGAGAATCAATAGAATAGAAATTGGATATTTTTATATTTTGCACGAGATGTATATATGTATTTGTATTTATGAATGATGAATGAATGAAATCCAAAATCCACTCGTCATACCCAAGGTGTTATTTATTTACAATCTCAAATCTCAACGTGTGAGTTATTATTATGTAGTATGAGAAGCTCTCAAGTCAAAATAGTTTTCATATCATATATAATATACTTATTTAAGAAGAAAAGAAAAATATACGCTCTTTGAACATGTTCGATGTTCATATATATATGAAATATGAAAAATATATTACTATTATTAATACAATTTCCCACTGCTCTGGTAATTTTGGATTTTGGGCGTGTGCTCTGCACTCTGTCTGTAGTCTGTATTATGGTTATAGTGTGTGCACTGTAATAAACCATATCATATCACATCATACATTATTCTTTCTTTTATTATATTTTGTATTATTATTATTCTTTGTCTGTAGTTCCATTGAGCTTTCAGGTTTCAGTTTGTGGAATGTAGATCGTTTCTTTCTGTGTTTAGTGTTTACGCTACATGTCTACTGTCTACGTGATACGTAATGGATAATGGATAATGAATGCATAAAATGTATACTGCATAGCACATATTATGTGATGGATAAATAAGTGGAAAAATCAGTTCATAAAATATAGACACATTAATAAAAAATTACAGATAAGTGCAAAAAGTAAAACATTCACTGGAAACTGGAAAAATAAGGGTCAGCTAATAACTAATAAGGAAATAAAACAAGCCTACATAGTAATGTGATTATTGGGATTTGATTCATTTTAAGCTGCGTAAACTGATAGTTTATGTCGTTTATCATTTATCACTCATACAATTGCAAAGCTATTAATTTTTTATTATGTAAAAGGTAAAAGCCTCTTTAAAAGTCTTTTGTATTTTGTATTTTGTGTCTTGTATGGTTACAAGATTACAAACTAGAATACAAAATACAAACACGTTGCCAAAAAAGTCACGAAACGGGATTCAGCTTGAGATTGTTTGAGAGAGTTGTGGAGTTGGAACACTTGGATTTGGATTTGGAATGAGAAAAAAAAATAGTCTAGAATCTATAAAGTATAAAATCTCTTTTACACTTTGTCATCAATATTATAAGTTTTAAAAAAAAATAGAGTAGAGTAGACAATTTATGTCGAATGTTTAATGCATAATATGTATTATGTGTAATTTCATATGTTATGAATGAAACCAAACCAAACAGCAAACAGGGAACCGCCCATGTAAATAATGTATCTATAATCTATACCTATAAAATATACGTAATACATAATACATAATACAAAGCTACATGTTTGTGTGTACACATAATATTTGTGTGATGTGTGTCATATTTTCCTTTGATTCTTGATTCTTGATTAAAATCCACAAGATCCCAAAGTCTACCATGTAACTTGGAATTTGGAATCAGTAATTATCACAATGGATACTTAATGGTCACAACTTGTATATTGTATAAGATACATAAGAATTGTTACATAAGTGGTATTGTAGATTGTAGATTGTATACCTATATTGTGTTTATTATTTAGGCTGTAGAAAAAACTCTCGTGTCTCCTAAAAAAATATATATAAATGACGGATCACGACCGGATCTGAAAGTATAAAGTAACATAGACAGCAGAAGAACCTTGAAGAATTCATGTAATTCCTACATATCATATTATTATGTATCTACTTTAAAAAGTAAACTCAAAAAACTCAAAAGCTCAAAACTCGACCAATATATCATTGGACTGAGAACTGAGAATTAATGAAAATGAAAAATTGAATATAAATATCATTGTTATATTATTATTATTATTATTATTACCCTTCTTCTTTGTACTCTGTACTTTGTACACAAGTAATAAAAGATAAACGACCGTAATTGAGAACAATGAAGAGAACTGTCTTAAACTGATATGACTGACTATTTACTTTTGTATCATGTATGAAATTTTCGACCTTCCATGTTCATCTTGTATTTTTTTATGTACTGTGTACATAAAACAGATATAGCATCTAGAATATAAAATATAAAATATTGATCATCATGATTACTATATATATTTAATATTTAATTATTCATGTTGACTCTCAAGTCTCGAATCTCAATTTTAACAATCCCTGTGTGCACTGTACAAAACAAGGGACGGGTCAAAATTGTTAAAGTATTATAGATCTTGGAATTCTTTAATCTGTATGCAAAAATGAACACTAATTTTTATATAATCTCAAATCTCAAATGTTCAACCGGCGTAGACTGTTGAATGTTGGCTGGATGTCTTTGTTTTATCAAAACAGGCATAAACCACAAAATAATAATATAAAATGTAAAGTTGATAAGTGAATATAAAAAACCCTTTCATTCATCTTTAATTGACTTTATTGGGTAGTTGTCATTACGTGTGATTGTTATTAGACCACCATCTACACTCCACAACTTGATGTTGATATTGATATTGATGTAGCTGTCTGTTTATGTAAATTTATTTTGATTTTTGACTGTTGATCTATGCACACTGCATGCTGCATGCATGTCGGATAACACTCTGTGCATTTCCTGATCAAGGTTATATTTTATATCTGTATTAATGATCATTATAATATTATCATTATTATTAATTTTTCATGGCACACGCTCGCCTCTATTACAATTTACAATCAATATACAAGTGTCAAAAATGTCAGTGGTAGTGAACCGGTTTATGCTTCATGCATTTTTTCCCTCGAGACTCGAATCTCAATTCTCGATTCTCGAGTCCATTGTCTACAGTCTACATTGAACATGTAAATTATAAACCCATCTAAATCTTTGCATGTTTCATGTTTTGATATTGAACATTGAAAGTGGCAGAGTCCAGATATTTTTTTCACCTTCATCAAAGATGGATAATGGATAGATATTTACACGTATGAGTGAGTTATGATTTATGATCATTGATCATCCAACATCCAAACTCCCAAGTTTTCTCACTTCAGACAAGTACACATGCATACCATGACCATCGTTCATCATCTTTATCTACACTAATTAAATGTTCTATTATAGAAAACAAGAGTATTCATCATTTATCTGTTTTCTGTTTTCTTCTGTTCGTGTGAGTTGAGATTTTTAAGTCTCCAAGAACTTGGTGATGATATCAGATATCAGATACAGTATTGATTTTTCACTTTCATTTTCTTCCTTTATCTTGAATCTTGAATATATTGACGATCTTGGATCTTGAAATTTGGAATGTATACATTATAGATATTAGATATGAATGTTTGTTTTGTTGTGGAATTTCAGTATCCGCCCTCATTAAAAATCTAGAGTCTCGAGACTCGAGTAGTCAATAGTCAATAGCTCATGATATAATAATAATATAATACAGTGTTTCGTTCCAGATTAAACATCACGTTTTTGGTGTTATTGATTATTGATCTCCTTGGTTCATTTATATTCTAATTAATTTTCACTTGTCCAGACTCCACAGATCACAGATCCAGACTACTGATTACTGATTATGATGAAGAATAATAAATAATAAAAGTAAAGTGTAAAAAGATTTGTGTTTTTAATGAACTATATAAGGACTTTTTTTATATTTGATTTTGATGCAAGTCGACAATATAATTTGTAATGTATTACCGATATTACGTTTTACGTGTACAGTGTACACGCCTTTTTCCACTTTTGATAAATTCCTGTCAATTTTCACGCTATAATTTACTTTAACATCATTTGATATTTGGTATTTGATATTTGATGTGTAATAAGTAATAATATGTTTAATTTTGACTCGTACAAAATACAAAATAGAGAACAGGAGAAGGTTAAACGTTAAAAGTTAAAACGTACTAATTGCTATACGCACCCGTCTCTCGTCTCTCGTCTACATCACTGCTAAATGTTTCTACATTCTACATTGTACATTGGAATTAATGAAAGATTAGTTTATGATTGTTTTGACTACTTTACTCCTTCCCTTACAGCGTAATAAGTCAAATACACTAGTATTCTGACTACTGATTACTGCTTGTTCAATGTTCAGTGGTCAAAATAACACGCCTTTCTCTGTTCTCTGTCCTCTGTCCTCTGCATTCTACATGACTTTGCACTGTCACTGTCACACAGTACAAAATCATTCATGTATAAATATAAGCAAAAGGCTCATAGATAAACGATTCATACCGCATTTTGAGATTTTGAGGAAATCCAACAAAACTATTTAATTATTCATTATTGAGAATTGGGAATTGGGAAAAACAAAACAGTTTTGAAGGTTAAACATTAAACATGCAAGGATTGTGTACACATAATGTATAATTATTACAAGTTAAACTTGAAGCCCTGTTGAAAATTGAAATTATGTCCAAATAAGATAAATTGAGGGTGAAATACTTTTCTTATTTGTATGATTTCGAATAAATTGAGGAAGCTTAAACGTATGTAAGAAAAAAGATTGATAAAACTGATAAACCTTTTAGCCCTCGGGTTTACAATTAAACGCGGAATTCTGTCCATGATAATAAAAGTTAGATGATGGTAATTACAACAAAAGGCTCATTTTGCATGTAAAATTTAGAATTTGAGTTTGGTTCACATGCATAAATTATCAATACTTATGCTTGATTTAACCTTTGTTTTTTTTCTTTATTATCATGTTGAAATTTGCACGACTGACGACTGACCATTCTCGATTGGCGTTGTCCGGAAGACTTGAAATATAAAAACATGATAATTTTCTGCACAGGGTTTTAGAGTTTAGAGCGTAATTAATAGCTTTGAGCATAAAAGTAAAGAAAACCCAAGAAACTATACGTGTAATTTATTTTGTTATCGAACAATACTTCTGATTTCCAGCTCCGGGTTCTTTCCTATAGATCATAGATATTTTCGTGATCTATTTGAAAAAATTTACCTTTTTTTGTATATGCTTTTAAGTTTTGATCAAAACAAGATCGTGATTTCTTTTTTTATACCGGAAAACAAAGTGTTGATCCGAGTGATCACGCCTTTTGCCTTTGTCTTTTTTACGTATTCACGTACTCTCATTATTCATTAGTGATTAGTTTACAATTTGGAGACTCTGGATAATTCTTATATTTTTTATTTAAAACTTAAAACATAACTTTTAAGGCAAAAAATTGGGCAGTCCACCATCAATTTATTATTTTAGATGCACTTTGAAGTTCTCACTTCTTTCAACGTGTAATGCACTATAAACTGCAAAGAAAAATGGTAGAAACTCTGTAGTCCGTAGTACGTGTGAGAAAACTTGCAATATATTATACATTATGTGAGGAATGTGAAGCATAACGAGAATAAGTTTGTATTTTGTACAGCATAATGTAAAATGTAAAATGTAAACAGTAAGCGAACAATGAACAGTTGAATCCCGCAGTGCAAATAATGTAAAACATACAATTTTTATTCGTAATTTGTATCGCGGTAAATAATAATAATAATAATGATGATTATGGACTACAGAAGAGTTTTAATCAAGTATTTTACTGACAGAGTACAGATTGCAGTTTTGCACATGAAGGTGCCGTGCCGTGCGGTGTTCACGATTCAAAAATCATGTAATTACAAATTACAACAGTCATTATTATCATTAGACATTTGACATGACAATTATGTGGAATTTACAATGTGTAAATATTAAATATCAATCCTGCAGCTGCATCTGAATTTGAATCTGAATCTGCATTTTAATGCACAATACACAACAAATGCACCATTTTGGTACAATCAGAACTCTCATTCTTTGAATAAGAATGTAATATTAATATTACTAATAACTACAAATGGCTTTTATATTTTAGATTGTACTAATTCATGTATATTTTTGTATTATGCGGGTTAAGTTCCCAATCGTGATAATAAGCCGTATAATATGGATTTTAAATATGAATACGTGTATTGTGTGTTGTGTGTGAATGAGACCCAATTTACTTTTCTTTATGTAAGACGTTTGAATTTTGAATGCACACAAAAAATAATACAGTGTAAACTATTTGCTATTTGCATTGCATCTGTAATCTGTACATTGTGCATCATGTTTTGTGTGAAAACTGTACAAGCATTTTTCTTTGAGCTTTAATATTTCAATGTTTACTATTTGCTATTTACATATTATGTTTCTCTCAGACCTCGGGCAAATGATAATGCACTTTACACGCTGCACACTGCATTCTAGATTATAATACTAGTAAAATCAGCCACCAGCATGTTTATTGTGATCACCATGAATCACAAATCTCAATAATAATACAAAATGCAGAATGCAGGTAAAATGCACTATGCATAATAAATGTATCATTGGTGCAGTAGCATTTCTAATTTGTATTCTGTTCTCAACTTTGTATCTGACTTGCCTTCGTAATTTTTTGTCCTATATTCTAGTAGCTCAATTCTTATGCATCAGGTTTAAAAGAGCTTAAATACAGTTAATAATAACATGTTTCGATCCGTGGTTCTTTTGGCTCCAGTTCGTGCTCGTGCTGCTCATATTCGTATTATTATCATTATACAAGTATTCTAATTTTTCAAATAATTATTTGCACACGTGCAAAAAATGCTCAAATTAATCCAAAACTAAAATCAAAAGCTAATTGAAGCATATTTTAAATAGTAAAAAAATATTTATTTATCAGGAAGAAAATATCTCATATCTCATACTTTTGTGATTTGTGATTGCCGGCAGCTTGTGAATTCACTTTCGTTTGCTAAAACATGGCAAAAAAATTGTTAATTTTAACCCAAAGTTGCAATGACAGTAATGATGATAATTATTTTTTTTGTTTTGTCTTTAGTCTTAATTTTTGTGTTAATCTCACGTTTCACGTTTTACATTTACATGCATGTATAAATAATAAATACTGTGAACTGGGAACTGAGTATATTTATAGTATAAAGTATAAAGTATAAAGTATAACTGTATCGGATGAGACACTTCAGCAATCACAAATAAAATATAAAATATGCAGCTGAATTTAATAGAGTAGATATAATAGTCAAGTGATACGGCTTTTGGTTTTATTACATGAGTTGAAAGTTGAGGAAACTAGGAAAATTGGGTGGATTATGAAAATAATAAATGAATGAGATGAATGGAATATGGAATGCATAATATGCAGAGTACAACAGGTACAGATTACATATTACAAATGTGTATATTTGTTGCCGACCACTCACCACTCACCACTCACCACCTTTGGCAGCTTATTGCCGATTTGCAATTTGCGGCTTGAAGCTTAAATAAAATAAATATGTTTCACATACCAGTGATTTTGTGGCTAGCTCTTGGTTCTTGGCCTTTTCAAAAGTCCAAAGTGTTCTGTTGTTGATTCTTTGTACTCGTGAAATATTTTTGCACTTTAAACTTTGACATTTTCCACGCAAGTAAAAATAAATAGAAAATGACTTGATTTTTTATTTACCTGTAAAAACTGTTATTTAATAATAATTGTGTAAATTCCTCGGAGCTACACAATACACAATATCTGTATTAAAATATCTGTTGGGCAGTTTTACGTTTTAAACTTCAAGTGGAAGTTTTCCTTATTTTCTTTTTTGTTATTTATTGAAAATTGAGATGATTGGATTGGATTTGGATTGACTTTGGATTTTGTAACTTGTGAATTATGAAAAATGAAAAATGAAAATAATGCAGCTTCCAGCAACAGCATCATTTTTCCACCAAAATCCGTGATCACTCAAAATTCAAAACTCGTAAATAAAAACCATAAACGTCAACATGAAAAGATGCAACAAGTCACAAAAGTCTCAAATTTCCTCTCGAGTCCTGACATGGTAAAGGAATACAAGAAAGAAAGAAAGAAAGGCACTGCTGCTCTCTGCTCTTTGTGTATGTCGGTACTTAATTGATACGTTGAAACTTGAAGTTTGAACGTGTTCATGTGATTCGTTTGAATCTTGATTCTAATCAAAATCCCTCATGTTCACAATTCACATTGCCCAAGAATCAAGACTGAAAAACCAAGAATTGACCATTGACCGTTAACCATATTAAATTATATGTTGTGTTACATAATGTGTACACAACTTGTAAATTATAAATCATTTAACTGAACAAGCCTGACTAATCTGTTCACATTTTCAAGCATGAGTGTCAACCCCTTTTCATTTACCTTCCATAAAAAATCACATGGTGGTAAATTGTAAATTGTGCTGTCACCTATCAGTTTTGCATTTGAATTTGGATTTGGGGCTATGGTCAGTGCAGTGGTCAGTGGTTAGTGGTTGGTGGTGAGGATAAATAACTGTGATCTATGATGATGAATGATGAAAAATTAGTTGTTAAATATACATGTATCATGTACACACACATTTTGTTGTCTATTGTCTGTGATCGGTCGCGATTGTCGATAATTATTATTATTAAAATGACGTATCTCACACTCATGTCTCGCGTCTCATGATTGTCTCATTTGTAATTTGGAACAATTTGTCTGTGTAAAAGTAAGAGTAGTGACTAATGAGAAAGCAATAATACATGATATAATATGCATAATATTTGCAAGATGTAAGGTGTAAGTAATAGCGATAATACTTGTTAATGTGTAATAATGGGTATGAAAAAGGTGTTGGTAATTGGTGATTGAGATGACAGCAGCACCTAGAGCATCATCATTGGGAATTGTGAATTGTGTGTCGTCCCAGTACAGTAAGTGGACATGTAAAGTTGTACTACACAATACACAAGTAATGCGTAACCAAAAACCAAATATAAAACATAAAACATAATTCAAAAAGTTAAGACAGCGGGTCATCCCACCTAATTGAATTGAATATCTGTCTATCTGCAGTCTGCAGTTCACAATGAAATCCAGTAAATTTATATAATATGTATTACGTATTCACATTGTCTGGATTTTGTAACATAGGACCATTTTTCATGTGTTGTACTTTGTTACTTTTGTTCCTCCTTTGGGGATTGAGGATTGACTCATTTGAGCTGACTTAAAATCCAATAATGTCTGTCCTCTATTTTCTATACAATGTCCATGTCCATATTCCATATTATGCGTATAATATTTTGCTTTGTGTGGTACTTGATAATCCTCAGCACTCAGATTTGATACATCATGTATCATGTATTACATAGAGAAAAATGAATAAGGAGAAAATAAAATTTGGGAAAACGTCATGTCTTCAACTCTCAAGCTCTATAAATGGAATTTCCTCTTGCATCATTTTTTCCAACCACTTTTCCCTTCTCCATGTTTGAACTTTGTGTACAGTGTACAGACTTTTATATTTATATTTATGAGGTTTCAAATACTTCGACATTTTGGTACTTGTGCTGGTTGGTACTTTTTGTGCTTTATTGTTTCATGCTTTGTGCGAAACACAGTGAAGAACTCATAATTCATAACTCATAACTCACAGCTTACAGGCCTTTTGGTTTTTGATATTTCCAATTTCCCATTTTCTATGCATCCTTTTCCAAGTTATGGATTTTGAATTATGGGTTACGAGTTTTGAGACACCGTTTCCTTTTTTCTTTATTTAGCAGTTAGCAGTGGTCTGCGATCTGAGGTGCATGCAATATTTCATTTTGTTTTCAGTTGAATGGGTGGAAAAAATTGATTAGTAGACAATCCAATCGACAAAAGACAAAAGTTCCTTTTTTATTTTAGACGTTAGGCATGACATATGAATTTTCCTTGTTGCTTGTGCTTTGTATCAGAAATTAGAACTTTGTAGAGTAAATAGTTCAAGAACAAGAAAATGTTGTATAACGTAAGAGCTATTCAAAATTCAAACCTCTCAATTCTCAATTCATTTTTTACTTTATTTATTGTTTGCTGGGCAGTGAATAAAATAGTTTTTGAGTTGTTTTCTTGTTCCTTCTTTCAAGTTTGAAGAGTCATCCCTCAAAAATGTAAAGTGTAAACTGTAATAGTAATAAATCATTGATCATTTTGAGCTTTGAAAAGCTATATTATTACTATTACATCTATTATGAATTATGATGAATGATGGCTAATGGTTGTTCTTGTGTGATCCTCAATCGTTTATTTTAATTTGTATGTCATCATCATCTTGAGATGGAGAAAAAATATTTGATCACGAATTTGTTTTTACGGATGGCTTTACTTTGACTTGGTCTGATTTTTATTATTGCTTATACATTATACATAGTTTTTTTCTCTTATTTAATGGGATTGTGGTTTCAAGATTTGAGCTTGAATTTGAATTTGAATTTGAAAAAAAAGATGGCCAATGATCTTCACTTGAGTGATGATTTATTGTACGATTTTAGTAATGCATGCTGAATGCTGAATGCTGAACAATCATGTGATTGTCATTGTCACGATGTAGAACATGAAACGAATGAAATAACATTCATTATTTTTTTCCGAGTACCGAGTATTCAAGATTCAAGATAAAATGCTTAATGCTTAATGTAGCATTTTTGATTCTTGATTCTTGTTGATTATGCTGATTGTATAGTGTGTAATGTGTAATGTCAATGTTTTAATCTGTTTTAATCTGTTTGAATCTCCTTTTACTTAATATTTTGTGTATTCAGTACTCAGTACTCAGTGATTAACATTGAACATTGAACTGAATTTGAAAGTGTGATACAAGATACAATGACAAACGAAAAATCACAGCTCCTGGTGAATCTGAAAGAAAGTCATTACACATTAAGACATAACATGTTAAGTAAGCTAAAGTCAAGTCAGGGTGTAATTTGTATTTTCGTATTTTGTACACATGTGTAATATTTACTATTTACCATGTTTGAAAACAAGATGCAAGATGTAGATTGTAGATAGACAAGACAAATAATAATAGCAATAATAATAATAATAGTTCTGTCAAAATAAGTGCGTTTTACATTACAAGTGCACACAGAAGATTCGTGGATTTCATCATCGTTCATGAAAATGAAAAATATAGTGTTATCAACAATCTTTTAATCTGTGTATGCACAACGTAAAATGTAAAATGTAAAGGCACGCGAAAATCGGTACGCACGATCTGTTTTTGTGCTACAAGTTGTGCCAATGTACTTGTGGATTTTCACTTGCCAATATTACACAAAAGCATACAGCACATTGTACATTGTACACCAAACGGCAAATGACAAAAGACAAAATACAAACGACAAAGATTAAAAGTCCTTACACGCACAACGACAAACAAACAAGCAAAACTGTGGCTAATTATATTGACATTTCAAAGAATTTTTCCTCACGGTCTCCAAGATTACTGAGTATTGAGATCTGAGATCTTGTAGATTCTAGATTCTGTGTCGAGACTCGAGAGTGAACAGTGAAATGAAAAATGATGAATGATGTAAAGAACATTTTTACTTTTCTGTATTGAATGATCAATGCTCAATGTTCTACATTCTACATGTTACATCTTTCACAGTTTTATGTAACATTTAATATTTCTCTGATTACTCTTTACGCTTTACCATTTACACACCAATGAATAAAAGGTTGACGGTTGACCAAGTAAAAAACTTTGCTATCGGCTATCGGCGCCTTCATCTCGCTCTGATTTCAGATGGCTGATTTCTCTGATAATATATTTCATACACACTTGTACATTCTGGACTGAACTGTCCCAGTTGATCTTCATTCATTTCGTGGTGGTCGTAACTGTAACAAATGTAACAAATAATGACATGAAAAGTAAATAAAGAAATTAGTCATTGCCATTTTAGTTTTAGTTTTAATTTTCATGTGTACATCATACATGAAAAATGACTCAATTCTCAATGAAGAATACATAAGACAAAAGGCGAGTCATAAGTGCGCAGTTTTATGCTCAGGTTTAAGTATGAAAAATATGAAAGGTACGAAATAGGAAAAAATACTATAAAACTCATACTCATACATTTTATATTTTATATTTTTACAGATTATAGATTACAGATGTATTTATTATTTATTAGTGTTATTATGTAACATGTAATTTTGACCAATTGAAATGAAAGGTATAGAAAATACTTGCAACTTGCAACAGATAATTTAGATTTAGATATCACTATAAAAAATATGAAAAACTATGTGTAAACTGAGCTAAGCTAAGCTAAGCTAAAAGGTAATACATAATACATACATTGGAAATTGAAGCCGCAACATGACTGAATGAATGAATGAATGAGGAGAGACGATAATTAAATTAAATTTTCTTTATTACTCGCGAGTAATAAAGACTGTAATAATTATGTTATTATGGACTGTGGATTGTGAATTGTGAATTGTGAATTGTGGATGTGGGTGAATTTTCCCATAAAGTCTGTATAAAGTCAAAAGTATCAAGTAAATGTGAGTTGAGCGTAGAACGCAATGCAGAAGACAGAATACAGAATAGTTTCACTTGTATTAACAAGTAACAGCTAAAAGTTTACTCTATATTTTATTGTTTTATTTTATTTTACTAATGTCATGAAAGAGGAAAAAACCCTATTGCATATTACATATTCCTAAGTCTTTCACTTTCTCAGCTCTCCAATCTCGAATGCTCAAAGCTCAATACTCAAATAATACTTTATACTTTGTACGAGTACCAACAAATACATAAATACACCGCAATATAATAAGACTCATAAAAATAATAAACAATATGATACAAAATACAGACTGTAGACTGTTTTTATTTTTATGTCTCCACTGAGCAGTTCGTTATTCGTTATTGATTCATACATTTTATCTTTTGTCGTAATATATTAGTGCACAAAAATGGAACTGTCTCAAACCACAAAATATACATAGTAAAAATTATCACATCATCACGCTTTTTAATGTTTATGGGAATATTTTTATGATGTTCAATACAAACTACAGTATACAAAATACAAACGAGACCACCACGTCGATCCTCGATGTTGGAAAAGTTGGACATGTCATCTTTTGACTTTTGACTTTTTAAATCATGATCTGATGAAAGATGAAAGCAACTCAAAACTCAGCTCAGCTTAGCTTTACTATTGTATTAGTTTTTGGTTTGTAGTTTGTACATTGTAAATTGTAAATCCATTAATCATTGACCAAAAAGTGCAACAAGTGTGTTGATCGTTGAACTCAGATTTTACAGTGTACTTACACCCATTTTCTATTACCTTGTTTTTACAAAGGTGCAGCCAGGGTTTTTTGTATTTCGTCTTTTGTCTTTTGTAATAAATAATAAGTACATATTAGATATATTATTGTACATATGCTCCTGTGGATTGTGTAATAGTTACTAATTAAGTACACAGCAAAAAAAAGTAGACGATTTTTCTTTATTATGGCTTTAGATTTTAGATGTAGGCTTTTTTCTGTCTGTGACAGATGTACAAAGACAAATAAACACAAGTTGAAAGTTAATACAGAATACATAATACAGGTAAAACCTAGAACACACATGTACATTTTCTTCCACTATGAATTAATTAATTACTCAAAGTCTCAAGTCTCAAGTCAAAACAGTAGTTGTTAATATGTAATATTTACGTGTATCAAGTATCAAGTATCAACATCAGCTGATCCCATGTTACATATTACATGTCACACATTATACTTTATACTTTATACTGTATCATGTATTAGTAAAAAACGTATAAGGAAAATAATGTCTACTGTATTTTGTATTTCACAGTACATGTCTGAAAATAATCGTCTTTAATCAGTTCTCAGTTGTTATTCTCATTTCTTATTATTATCCTTTTTTGTCTTGTTGTTTCTTGTGTAATAATGTAATAACGAGAGTAGATTATCCACTATCTACTGTTTACATTTTACATGTGTACAATACTTAATACTTTCGTCTTGCGTCTCGTGTCTCAAGTCTCAAGTAGGAAAAAAAAACCGTCTCACTTTGTACTATACCTTTGTACTTTGTGAATTTTTTCACACGTCTCTCGCGTTCTCTCTCTCTCTCTCTCTGTCATTTACTCTTATTATCGTTGTGTGTTTCTGTGTTTGTTATTTTGTTATTTCATCCTTACTTTTACTCATACTCAATACTCATGCCGATTCTAATCAATGTACCACCTACGACACGACAAAAAATGTGTGTGTACGCAGAGACTCAGATTGACTCAGATTATCATTATTATTATTATTTATTTACCTAGACAAACTGTGCTACTGTTACTGTGTTGGTATTTGTACTTGTATTTTGTATAGAATTGGAAAGTGAAACAAGAAGCAGCAGGGAAAATCTTTTCGTGTTAACAACAAACTCTACTCCATATAAAGCCTACTGTAAAGATACAGTAGATACTAGACTAAGACAAATGGTGCATATTATTATACATGTACATTTATTTCTATATCTATTGGAGTTGAAGTTGTATTATTGTTTTTTGTTACTACTATTTACTATTGTTATGACTGCTTCGACTTCTGTGTATTTGTATTTGTTACATATTACATAAGTCCCAGATCGCACAACTTGGTCTGGTCTTAACTCTGACTGTTAACTGTTAAAGTGTACAAGGTAATAAACACAAGGCACAAAACGAAGTAAATATATTATACATATTTACTACATACCGCACTTTGAAATGGAACAACAATGATAATAATTCCTAATTAATGAATTGTTTCATTCACTATTCTCTATTCACTCGTTCACAACCTCAGCTTCTGAATATGAATATGAATCTAATTCCTGAGTGCTGATTTTTGCATAATGCATAATCCATGTTCTAAACTCTAAAGAAAAAAATGTAAAACAATATGAATGGTGAAGGAAGGAAAGTCAGCTTTTAAAGCTTTGTTCTCTCATATTTACTGTTGTTTGTTCTTTCCTTTTTTTACTTCATACTTTGCTCTTTATTATTTCTTGGTTTGTTTTGTTTTTAAATCATGTTGTACAATATAATATATAATATTATTATGTTATGTGGTATGTTATATGTTATTGAGACTCTGGTTAATTAGCAATAGAACATAAAACATAATATGTAATATGTAATATACCATATCTGTGTCAATTGTCAATCTGTCAAAGAGTACAGTAGATTCTACATTCTACTAATTATGTCACCGTCTTCCGCTGACTGAGAGCTGAGGACGAAGCATAAGCTTACTATATTTTAGACATGTATTTGCGTATGTGTATGTGCGATCAGTCTTAAGCTTTAGTCTTTATTCTTTAGTCTGTAGGCTTCAAACTTTGAAGCAAAGTGAAAATCACAGGGGTAATTATTACAAAAACTATTGCCCTGCTTCTGCTTCTGTTTTTATTTTCTGTGTAGTGCATATGCATAATGTATATATTGCATATCATCGTCAATCCTCATCGTCATGTATCATAATTCATAATCATGTCATTATGATATTTTGTTTTTTTGTTTAACTTGAATTGTTTTGGTTCTTTGACATAATTGATGAATTTTTAATTATCATTTTCAGTAGGTACTTGTACTTTGTACTATTTGACTTTAGGATATAAACTACAAAATACAAAACACAGAGTAAGAAGGGTGTTACTTTATATTTATTTTGTTTCACCGAAATCAAGTCAAATTAGAAACACCCTTTTAAATTTTCAATTGAATGTGCTGTTGAAATGAAAAGGAAGGATTTCGTAAAATAATAATAATTGTGACACGCGACAGGTGATAGATTTAGATTTCATAATTTTAGCATTTACTAATAATGGATTTATGTATTCATAAATAAGAATTCTGGATTCTAGACCTTCTAAAGACGAAAGAGGCCCCTGCTTTGATTTTCAAATACTTGTCAAAAGTCAAAAGTACCAATCGCCGATGCACAGTGCTTCTTAGATTGAGTTGGGATTTTCGAGAACAAGCTTTAAAGTTCAAAGTACATATTTTTTTTAGAGGACAGAGAGTCGAGATTTTTTAGCTGTAGAATAATTTTTTCAAATTGTCACTTTGCGTCTTGCGTGTTTCTAAGTATACTTGTTAGTTAATAGTTAATAGTGAACAGTTAACTACGCATGAAACACGAATATTGAATACTTGTAAATCGTGTATTGTCTATTTAACAGTAGGTTTGTGGCTCTCATGAGACCCTTTTTTTCTTCCTTTTATTTTCCAAGAGGATGAACGATGAACGATGAACCACCCATCAACAGGCAACAATCAACAATCAACATATTCTAGTCCACCTTCCACCTGAAACTTAATTTAGAGGAAATAAAACTCTTATTATTCAGTCAGTTTGAGTAAATCCACCTTCTTTCTACCTGTTGTACAATAAATGCACTAACCTACGCACTTGAGCATGACAGAATTAATGCTCAATGCTCAATGAATGACTGATGATCAAAGGTTAGCTCAAAGCACAAACCACAAACCAAAGTCGAGCTAAAAGCCGAGCCAAGTCAAGGAAGGGCGTTTGGTTGAAAGAGTATACATTTAGAATTTAGAATATCTATTAAAAATAATAATGATACTTCAACACACGACCAAGTCATAACCTCTGTTAGTTTTTACCTTAATCATCATGTGAACCCGGCTTATTCTTTGGTCTTTGGTATTTGGTATTATCATTAGCAATAAACCATGGACAGCTCATCAATTAGCAATCCAATCACAGTTGAATGAGGTTTATGCAGTAAATATATTATTTATTTATACAATTATACAACAAATAATACATACGGTAACTTGACGGGAAAACGCAGGATTTATAGTGTACAAGACATAATAAATCACACCCCATACGACATAACAAGCACAGGAACTAAGAGCAGGTACTAACCTTAATTGTTGGAAAAAACCGTGTTTTACTGAACATCCTGAATTCTGAACTTTGCTGCACTAATTGTTATTTGTTTCGTCAGAATTCAAAATTCAAAATATCAAGTATCAAGTATTCACAAAAAAACAGCAATAAAATGCAAGTGGAAGTGGAAATGCATTTTATTTTTTACGGCTGAAAAAAATGCATGTGTCGAAAATGTAGAATGCAGCAAGTAGAAGAGAAACTCTCATACAGAATAAATAAGTGTGTAGATTTTGTCTACAGAATTGTACATTTTACGCACAAGCTCCTTTACATGTATATTTAAAAATACTAAAGTTATAGGGAAATCTAAAAATATATACAATATTCTTATTTCTTGTGCATATGGATAGCAGGATTTAATTACACGCTTTAAAATGTACACAGTGTACAGTAAAGCATATGGTATGTTAAATACGTTGAGGATTCAGGCACACAAGAATGAATAATAATAATAGTATAATAATAATCAGCATCATCTTTATTTGTGTGTTGTATTCACTTTATTCATAATTTATAATGATAATAATAAAAGAAAGATAAAAAGTATCATATTATTACTTTTTATAACGAAGGATCGTTAGTCTGCTTCTTCACTCTTCACCTCTCCATCTTCATTCTTCATCTCATCTTGATTTTTGGTCTGCATTCTGTATTCTGTATATTCTGTAGCTGTATAATTTCCATTTCCAAATTCTACATTCAAAGTTTAATTGCTCTCATCTTTCTTTCTGATGTCTGACGTCTTCAGTCTTCATGCTTGATAAAGTTTTGCAAAAAGCGTAAATATTAAATATATGCACTATTATGGATTCTGATTCTGATTCTGACTTGTGGCTTCTTTCAATTCTCAATCCTCAAGATCCTGAACTTTTGATGAAATCCTTTTATAGAAAATAGATGCATTCAGTAAATATTCATATAGATTGTAGATGTTTACAGATACATGAATGTACTTGATATAAATATAGTTTCTCTACTATTTCACTTTTATCAAATAGGGAGCTACTAAAAAAAGTTAAAAATGTATTCCTCAAATATAAAATATAGGTGTAGTATTTTCCTCAGGCACAGTGTGCAGTGTGAAGGTGAACTGTGAACTATAATACATTATATGTTGTATGCAGTATGCACAATACACACCTTTGAGCTTTTTGAGCTACATAAATAATAAAGATACTTTTACACTTACTTTTAAAAGATGAATCTGAAATAGAGAGTGAATAATAATCTTCAAATGATAATAATAATAATTATTATTTGACCATTTAAGATTTTACTATAACTTTTGGAGCAAAAAGGAAATTTTCACATAATAATAATTATACTGATGATGATCAAGAATCGAGGAGCAAGAATCAAGAGAGAATGAGCATATTATTTACTATTTCGTTTGAAAGTTCATTTTGCACATAACGTGTCACTAAAATAATACTGATGACTGATGACTACACAAATTTTCCCCATCTTTTTTCTTCGTATTTGATGATACTTATTGATAATATGTAATATCAATTCCCATATGTAAAATATCGACTATTGAATCACCTTTTATGCTTTTAAGTAAAAAACAGGAAGAATGTTTTATAGCTATACTTTTTACAAGTAAAATGGAAGAAGTACTCCAACTTCTAAAGTTTTTACATTTTCTTCCTGGACCTTTTAATTTTCTAAAGTCTACAAATATTTTTGAGACAAAGGGAAGAGACAAATGATTTTACATGTTTATGTTTTGTGTTAAGTTTAGGCGTTATGTAGACATGTGTAAAATTATAGTTGTCTGACTGACGACTGATGACTGCTTGACCGCAACAACATGAAAATGAGACAAAAAAAAGCATTGCTGATTTTGTGGGTCACTTTTTTTCATCTCGTGTTTGTGTTGAATCCTGAACGTTGAATGTTGAATGTTAATTTACTGTGTAAATGTTAAATGTGTACTGTGAATTTGAAACATGATGAAAAAGGAAGAAAATCATGAGACTGTGAAGAATCAAGTCTCAAGACTCAAAAATCAAGAGCAAGAAAACAACTTGACGTTACAAACTACAAAATGCAATCTTGAATCTTGAACGTAGAAATTACAAGTTACAAGTAGAAATAGAAATGGAAAGAAAAAGGAAAACATGTGACATGAAACACATGCTTAACATTCTTAATATGCTTACGAGATGAGAGATGAGCAGTGAGGAGTGGAAACTACTATTTATATCCATCACATTTTGTGTACATTTTGCATTCTTCATTCTACATTCCATATTTTAATTTAATTTTACCCATTTGAAACCTCAAGACTTGAGACTTGAGACTCAAGTCAAATTACTTACTAGTACAGAGAAAAACGTGAATGAGGATTCTTCTTTTTAGTTTCCCATTTATTTGTACTTTGTACAAAACTGGCCAATTCTTAATTCTTAATCACCCACACAAACACACACGTGTACGAATTCTGTATACAGTTTACATGCTTTTACAAAAGTGGACAGTAATGATAAGTGATGAGGGTTGATGGTTGATGAGAATCATACATTACATTTTACATGTGTATTTAAATTATAGAGTCGTATGTACAATGTACATTCTAGAGTTATTAAAAACAAATTTGATTAAATAAAACCCAACTACTTACTTGTGTACATCCGTCATCCGCCCATTTTGTGTATTATCCTCAAAAATCTGCGAGGGATATCACCATAATATTTTCATATTTTGTAGACAAGATTACAATCTACAATCTCTTGATTCTTCTTCCACCTTCCACATTCCACAAGAAAAATACAAACACAAAGTATAAAACATATGAAAAGTGTAAAGCTTTGTGTTGGAGTTGACTTTTGCCTTTTCGCTTGGTCAAATGTTTCCTTATGGATTATGGATATCTGATATCTGATATATTATCAATTTGTCTAACGCGTACAATGTACAATGTACATTTATTTACTCATAATTCATAATTCATAGAGATGAGTAAGAAATTGTTGTGTTCGTATTCGTATTTCCTCTTTTCTTTGTACTTTGTATGTACTTTATTCCTACTCTTGAATGTTGAAAAAATAACACCTGGAATCTAGAAGCTGGAAAGAGTTGCTCTTTGTTCCACAGACCATTCCAATTGTAAAAAAGGAGTAAATTTATTTGCAATTTGTAGATACTATTGTTGATTTTGTCTGGTTTTTCTTTTTGTACATCTGTACGTCTGTAATCTATATTTCTGAAGTTCATTCACAACTTTTAAAGTCTAAACTATGATTATTCAATTAGGATGATTATTTTAGTTGTATTTTCCACGTGTACTTGCATACATATGGTTTCTGTTCATTTCCTTCACTTTCTCATCGTATTCGCTTTCGTTATCCATTTTCTTATCCTTACCCTGTATCAAAGAATAAAGTAGTTAGCAGCTGTGTATTAGATTATATTGTAGTGTGTTATGTATTAGTATGATTTATTTCTTAAAATGAGATTTGAGGAGATGAAAGAATAGTTTTCCTTTTATTCTCGAAACAGAAACAGAATGAATGAATGAAAATGAATGAATTGCACTTTCAGTCCTCTGTATTGGTTAGTGGTACAAAGATTAATTTGAATTCAAAAACTGCAGGTGCAGATAATTTACATACCATGCATACAAAATACAAAGATGTGCAATGTGCATATTTGATACTCATTAGAGTATGCGTATCAACGACTTAAAGTGTAGAGTGTAGAGTGACGAGGCACACGATCAAAATCAGTATCAAAATCAAACTCAAACAATCTCGACAAATAGAAATAACAAAGTCAGGTTTTAACTGTCAAGTGCACGCCTTTTCTATTCCAATTTACTTGCTGCACTTTTTTTTTACATACTTTTCATTGATGTTGTGCATTCACAGTGCACAGATTTGTTATGATTTTCAGCCGGTTTTATTTTTAAACGTCCCTGAATTTTTTATTTTAAAGCTGAGCTGTTACAAAAAAAGTGCAATTTTTACAGTATTTAATTTTAAAAACATTTAAACGTATTGAGTATTTATGTTTCATATTGCGTGTGTTTTTTTGAAAAATTGAATATTTTCAAGTATATACAATACAAAGACTGTTTAGAGTGTAAAATATAGAATTTAGAGGCAATGGTTAATGTTCCATCCTACAGCAATTGAGGCTAATGACTAATTTGTAATATGTTTGTAGTATTTAGTGTGTACATATTACATATTATTATTATTATATTATTGTGCCATATTCACAAATTTACAAAGTATTAATAAATAGTTTATTTATTTGTGCATGCATTTCATTTTTCATACACCATACACATTCACACAATATATAAAATATAAAGACAAAAAGAAAGAATGAACGAAAGAACACACGCAGGCATTCAACTGTACGTAACATTAATTATCTTGCCCATTCATAGATATGCTCTTTATATTCTTGCTTTTTAGTTTCCATTTTCCATTCAAATGTGTGTATTTTACTTTTTACTTTGTATTTAATATTTTGTACTTGTCTACTCGCGTTTTACTTTGTACTTTGTACTTTGTACATGGTCAATGGTCAGCCAATCTCAGTGCATAAAGTATAAAGTATACTGTAGTAATTCTCAATTTTCAATCCTCAATTCTCAATACACCATAATAATTATGGGCTGCAAGTTGTAATGAGTATCTATATACTATATTATATACAGAAAAATGCACTTCCAGTACCATGTAATATGTAATATCATCGCTGTCATTAGTGTATAACGTGTATAACGTGTGTAATGTGTACAACTCCAAACTCAGAACTCAAAACTCAAAAATCCTTTTAACTTTTAATTAAAGCTTCTATGTATGTATTTTTACTGTACACTGTACACATGAAACATGAAACATTAAGTATAAATATATTTGGAGGGCGGAGACACAATCCTCAATACTCTCGTTTCTGTTTTCTGGTGTGTTCTGTAATTTGTAATTTGTGAATTGTAATTACCATTGAACATGTGTAATATGTAATACTTGAGTATTTTAGTAAGGGCCACTGAGTAATTAGTTTTTTGTTGACGTGATACAGGTTGTAATATAGGTTGTAATTTCTAGTCAAGTTCACATGTTTCATTTTGTAATCAAAAATCAAACGTCAAACACAAAACAGACATGTAATATCGTATATCGTGCATTTGAATAGGGAATAGTTTTAAATTCTAAAAAAGGTTGCCTTCTAGACTGTAGACTGTCGTTTGTGGGTGCTGAGCTTTCTTCTCAAAAAGACAAAAGCAAATGACAAGAAAGGACAGAATTGAAAAAAGAAGGCTTTTAACTTTTAATACTGTACACTTTAATTCAAAATTCAACAAGGAACAAAAATATAGAGATTCAAATAATAATTTAATTAAATAATTTATTGTGTGTCGTGTGTGATGTGAGTCTACATTCTAAACTCCAAAATCTGTCGCATTATTTTCATGTTTGCCCAAAGCCCATAACATAACATGATGAGTGCTGAATGCTGAAGGATGAGACTAATACAAAATGACTAAAAAAAAACTTTTCTGCACATCACACATGACACAGAATGCATTAGACACTTGACATATTCTGCACTAATAATTATTAGCACTAATTATGTGACACCTGTACACTGTACACTGTACACGCAACTATATTTATTATTTATGCATATTATTTATGCACGTACGATATGATCTACATTCCCCATTTTGTACAAAGGATAAAATATTATAGCTTTGTTCTTTTTGTTATTCTTCTCTTCCGTATTCCGGATTTTGATGTTGTGTCGCCACTTCACTGTGCTGTGATGAAGAATGTGCGTAAATGTATGTAGTGAGTTTAGAATATGCATGTTTAAACTTTAAACTAATGAGTAGATGTCGGTAGATTGTTTGAGAAAAGATGCGTCTTCTTTTCCCACACAAACACAAAACACACACACATTCTTATTCTTAAATCTCATAATTTGTATCCTCATTCCCACCTGAAAGAAGAAAGAATTCCGCCTTGTGTACTGTGTATTGTGGTGTGTGTTGTGTATGCAAAACAGGAAATGTCATAATACGTTAATTGTATCAAGTATGAACTATGAACTATAAACATCCTGTCATCCTATATCCTGTACAGACTACAGCGACTCAGTAGAAGCAATTACATGAAGATAATTGAGGAATGGTGAATATATTACTTTCTTTATTCATATTGTAAGTATGCAAAATATGGAATATGAAATGTAAAATGTAATGAAGATACCTTCCTCCGTCTTTTTTGTGACTATAATATTGACAATGATGTTGATACTTGATACATTGTCTTCTTGAGGCTTCAAGCTTGAATATGCCGAAACCAAATCAGTCCCTGTGGAGTATTTACATAATTACATAAATTATGTTTAATGCACATGATATAATATATAAAATATAATACAGGTATAAAAATAAGGGGCATATCATAATCACAATATTCTCTTGTAAGTTGTAACATACACACAACACACATGTCATGTATTATGTGTACCATTTTGACATTATGGATGATGATTTATGATCTAATTTATTTTATTATATAAGAAAAAAAATGAGGAAAGGAAGAATGTGAGTCATGTCTAGGAATTGACAGCTCCTGTTCTCATTTTTTAAATAACTTTTACTACCTACTCTATTTTCTTTTGAATTTCTTTGTAAGGACTAAAGAACTAAATGACTACGATGTACATTTTATTATACATTTGTACATTTGTACTGAGCTATTACTTGCGTATTTTTACTAGTTATGTCACCGTATCGTATTAGACGTAGACCGTGGTGATGAAAATTTGTGTGAAATCATAATTCTCACACTAAATATAACTTGTATAAAATCTATAAAATACCGCGTGAAATCCTGACATAAGCACCAGTTTCACACTTTTACCGTTTATACAAGCTTTGATTTGGAGTTTGAAATTTGGAGAATAATTTCCTACAGTGCTTTTTCTTGGTATTTGATTTTTGATACACAAAAACAGCAGGAGATTTAAATATTAAATATCAATACATTTTAGAAAACAAGTAAAAGGTAAAAAGTAAACGTGTGTAATATTTACAGCGAAAACTGCATAATGCATAAACGTCAAGTTCCGGAAGAATGAATGAATGAATATTCGAATAAGTTCTCTTGAAATTGTCAGACGTCATGTCATTTTCATTCTCAAGTCTCAAGTCCGGTGGATGAGAAAAAGTGTCTAAAGTTTTAAAATCAACAAGGAATTTACATGCATAATATTTTGTATTTTGTATACTTTGTTTTTCCAAGTATTTGCTGAACGTTGAATGCGGAATACTGACAACTGACAAAAGACAAAACTGACACACATGTAATAAAAATAAGACACAAAACACAAGTATGCGTTTTTTCCTCTGTACATCATCAAATCTTGAAAGGGAAAGTCAGTGAGGCTTAACAAAGTTTTTTTTTAGTTTTAAAACTTCTTGTTGTGTGTTGTGTGTTGTAGGCATAGTCAGGAGTCAGGATTAACAATCCAAAAAAGTCACACACAGTGAGGATAAAATAAACAGACATAATATTTTGTCTTTTGAATTATGATTATTATTATTTCTTATGCTGCTGATGAGGATGAGCATAAAATAAATGAAAGTTAAGTTATGTTATGTGACAATAATGAGGAGCAAATAAAGAGAAAAAGAAAGAGATTGTGCATGTGACATCATTTTCTCCTTTTAATTTAACTTGTATTCATTATTTTGCATCTTTATGTTCTTCTTCTTTTTCTTCTTGTTGAGGATTAAAATTAGAGCACTTTTCTTTCTCCTGTCTCCACTTGATGCTTGATGCTTGATTCTTGAATCTAGTTTTATTCATCCTCTCATTATTCAACAACTTTTCTTGTTACTGTCTCTTGTCTCTTGTTTTTTCCTCTTCTCCGTTTCCCTTTTCAACTATAAATTCTTTGTAAATATCACAAAATAAAAATGTTTATTATTTTTTGTTTCCTGTTTATAAATTATGAATTAAAAATATTATGTTTTGTTGATGACCATTTGATACGAAATTCAAACATAAAACTCTTATAAAATACACATGTATTTTGCCGTTTATTCTTTTATTTTCATTTTTTTCAATTTTATGCTTTGATATTTAACATTTAACATACAACGTCGAGCGTTTGTAGTAATCGCATGATAAATAATTGCATCGATATAAAAACAATGCGGAAAATATGTTAAAACCATTTAAAAGTGAGAAAAGTGAGAAGCAAGGACGAAAGTTGTTAATCATTTAACATGAAAATTGAGTGAAAACGATGCACTTGTAGATTTATAGATGAAGATTTAGATAACATGTAAAGTTTCAAGTTGATAGTCAAGTGAAGAATCAGTCAGCATGACCAATACAATACGAAATGCAATACAAAGTACAAAGTACAAAAGAACTGTACTTTTTACTTATTACTTTAAAGTTGTTTAAAGATTTTTGAGTTTTCCTGACGCAGCGTGAACTTGTTTTACAAAGAATGAAGAATGAATGGGAATTTTTTTAGACATTTCATAAATAAATTGTATGAAAATAATGAAAATATTGACAGCTGTCGTGCGATTTCCGATCAAAGTAAAATCTGAAATCTGAGCAATTTAATAATAGAAAACACACAAGTATTTCATTTTTCAATACTCATTAATTTCATGTTTCATGTACTAAAAATAATATTTTCTTTCTATTCTTGTTTTTTTTCATATAGATAAGACACTCTTACTTCTCTTCCTATTTGCCTCAACCTTTGTGAACGTGTCATATGCTTCAGAGCCATCCCAACCGGGTTCAGATTCAGAAGCCTCAGCTTCCTCCGTTTCCCCGTCTTCCTCCTCATTACTCGCCACACCTTCATCCACAGAAGTGGAAACAACTACAGAGCAAATTGACCGAGTTTTTGGTGACCGAGAGCCATCTGGTGGCTTCTCTTCAGAGGCACAGAGTGACAGAGGACAACTGGACAATGTGGACAATGTGGGTGAGCATACGAGGAATGTAGAGGATCACGTAGTGACCCGCCTAGATGAGGATGTGCCATCAGCTTTACCCCTGAGTCTGAGTCAAATTTCTGCGGAAGAAGCCGTGGCGGCGGTGGAAGCTCTTGAAGAGGGAGATTTGGCGGAGAGGGAGAGTGGAGAGGGAGGGAAGAAGGAAGGGCGAAGTGGTCGTCGTCTCCATAATTTTCATCCACACCCAAATCGGCAACGAAATCCTCCTCCACCTCCTCATCGCCATCATAATCATAATCGATTTCAACTCCCTCCGCCACCTCGTGGTTCCCACGTTCATAATCAAGAACACACCAACTTTGGCCATGGTAATCGAGACAGAGAACGAGAGCGAGAACGAGAACGAGACAGAAATGTCCGACCTCAAAGGGAATCTTTGAGACGACCAAATCCGGATTTACAACCTGCAGCTCAAACTCTGTATGACATTCGAGGATTTCACAGTAATTTGGGTCAACAACTCCTTCAGCAGGGTCAACAGAGTCAACTTCAACCACAACTTCAAAATGTGAATCCAAATCACATTCATCATAATCCACCACCCCAGTTCAGACCTCCACCACCACCTCAACATCAGCAACAACAACAACAACAGCCACAACCACAATTCCTCCTTCAACAAACTCCGAATCGACTCAATCCGAATCCATTCCAACAAGAACCACCTCAATTTCAACATCAACATCCACCTCAACCACAATTTCAAAATCAAAATCAACATCAGCAACATGGTCCACAAAATTTGAATCCAAATACACCTTTAATCTTCCCATCTTTTTTCCAACCCCAAACTCACCAACATCAACAACAACAGCAGCAACAACAACCACTACAACAAGGACCACAACTTTTACCAATTCGTGACCCAAGTCCAAACCAGCTCCAAAATCAAGTGTTCAATCACAATAATAATATTTTTGGTCATAATCAACATCACCAGGCCATTTTTGATCTGAGTTCTCCTCCTTCTAATTCCAATCATCAGGAGCCCAGTGAGTTCCGCCCTTCTCAAATTGACCCAAGTTTGACCAAATTACCCTTAATTTCCCAACCACAACCTCAACCTCAACAGCAATCCCAATCCGTAGCAGCTGCCACACCCACAGTTACCACAGAGAATCCAAATCTAAATGCATATACTCCCTTCACCCCCGTCCACCAACCCTTCCAACTGGCTCATCAACGACCACAGTCTGAAAGATTACAACTTGCCAACAATAATAATAATGATGATAATGGTGCTCCAATTAGAAAACCCCAGGAATTTATCTACGTCTATGAAGATGTGGACTATGATCCAGAGGAGGAGAAACGGAATAATAATAATAATAAAATTACAGAGGCAAAGGCTGTTCAAAGTAATGTGAATAATAATAATGATGGAATAACGTCCATTCGGACAAATCAAGCCACAGCTGTCCTCCTCGACACGAGTACTGTCCCACCTGGAGACTCCATTGAACTCGTTAGATATGAACCCACCAGACAAAAGCATAATCACAACAATCATAATGTGCGTGGTCAGAATCAAAATCAAAATCAACTTGAGCAGGAACTTTTATATGAAGAGAATGATGCAGAGGAGCTTCCTTTAGAATTCCCCCAGAGAAACCCTCCATCTCAATCCCAATCTCAATCCCTGGCAAGTTTTACTTCCGGTCCAAATGTGGAGATTGTTCCAAGTTCAGAGAGGAAACCACCCGCGGATCAAAGTAATGCTGTTCAACCTGTCCTCAGACCTTTAGCCGTTTCTCCACCACATAGATTTAATTTGGAGAGGGAACGAGAGCGAGAACGAGAAAAGGAAAGAGATCGAGAAAGGAATCGAAATCCATTTGAAAGCTTCCCAGTCTTCGGTCGAGATCAAGATCAAAACCAACATCAACATCAATCACACCCTCAAAATAGACCACCCATAAGTTTCCACGAAGAAACTCATGGAAACCACCCACCCCCAAATTTGAATAATAACAATCCAGTATTAAATCAATTTATTCGTAGACCACCACCACAACATCAAAATGACAATCAAAATCAAAACCAACGACCTGCTCCACCCTCACCCCCTCAAAGAGAGAGGAGACCACCCCCACCTCCCCATTTCCATCATTCTCAACTCATTCCTAGTGGACCCGGACCAAGTGGTTTGAATCAAGAGGCTTCAAATGAAGATGACTATTTTAATAATGAGCCGATTCAGAATCAAAAACCCAATCCATTTTTAAATAATAATAATAATAACAATAATTTCCAAGGACAAAGAGGAAGACCCGCCTTCCCACCCATTTCAAATTCCCCGCCAAACCAACTGTATGAACCTCATCAGTTCTTCGAGTTGGACCAGGAGCAGGAACAAGAACCAGAGAACCAAGTTTTACAACAGGACAAGAATGCTGGTTTCCAGTCACAAAGGTATCAAAATCAGAACCAGAATCAAAATGAGTACGTCCTCGTTGGTCCATCTCCTTCCCTTTCTCCGACGAGAAGACCCACCATCCTCAAATCAGAGCGGATAACAACTGAGAGAGCTCCTATAAGAACCACCACCATAATTACAACTACCTCCACACTCGCAACAACTACTGGAACTGGTAGTGACAATAATAATAATAATAATGAAGGAGACAGGCCTGTTAGATTCCCCCCATTCCGTGGATCAAAATCCTCTTCTGGAACAACCACAATTTCTCCATTCACATCCACATCCACTGTCTCCGGGTTTTTTGACAGTACAAAGAAGAGAGTGAATCGTCCATCCCGACCAAATCGCCCAAGTCGACCAAATAAACCCTCAATCGCCATTGCTTCAACAACTCCATTCCCAGAAGTAAATCAAGGTATTGATTATGACTATGAGCTCAGTTCCGGTTCTGTTCTTAAAGCGGGTCCATCACCCTCACCCTCATCTACACCATCACCAGTACAGACAAGGACCAGAGGACGACCCATCTCAATTCGTGTCACAACTACACCACCACCCACAACAACAACATATAGTTCCACTTCTAGTTCTGGTTCCGGTTCGGGTTCTAGTACAAGATTTGTATTTGAACGACCCACCGCAAGGGGGCCACCACCTTCTCGCTATGAGATTGATAATGATGAGCGGGAACGAGAAAGAGACCGAGACCGGGAACAAAATCAAAACCAAATTCCACGAGATCGTCCAGTAAGAATCAGAGGTCGAAATCCAACAGCATCTCCCGGACACAACCATAAACAAAGTGCAAAGATCTCTGGGAAGCCTCTGTACAATTCTGGTAAAATGTTGGAAAAGGAAGGAGGAGTTTATGCAAGTCTTCGACACATTGCTCACAACCACATTTATGGATCTCCAATCCCACTCATCCCCATCAACAATGTGTTTGAACGAATGCCGGATATTTACAATGGACAAGTTGTCTCTTCCTCACCCGCCATCCCTGTCCGAAATGTGAAAAATAACCATCATCACAATAATAATAATAACCATAATCAACACTTGACTGTCCTCCCACCCTTCCCGCCACCACTTCCAAACGGAGTCCTTGGACCACCCACACACTTCCTAAGGCAGAATAACGCCAACAGTCATAATGAGGATAATGTCAGTCCATCCTATTCCCACATTGAGGAAAATGATGATGACTACCTTCCAGCTCCCGTTCCAATCCCCATAAAACCCAAAAAAGTATCCAGGGTTAAAAATACTTTTGTTCAAGGTAAAAATAAAAAAATAAAATGTAAAATCTTTTTGTGGATATTTTTTCCTATTTTTATTTGAATTCAAAAATTAATAGAAAAAATTCACACGTTTATTTTTTTGTTTTCTTGTTTTGTAGAAATTCCAGAACAGGTGAAAAATTCACAGGACTCCTTTAGACAAACTGTTTATGTGGACAATAAATTTGTGAGGAAGCCACAAACCACTCCAGTCCCAATTCCAGCAACGGGTACAGGAACAGGCCCAAGTGGTGGAAGTGGAATCACAACTGGTTTGGGTAGTAACGGACGGATTCGTGTGGGTGGTCGACGAAAGAGACCAATCGGCCATACTACAGAAACTGAAAGTCAAGCTACAACAGAGAAACCCCAAATCACAACCACGACAGAGCAAATCATAGTTTCTGTAAGTGAGGAAGTGTCACATTCACCCTTCTCTCCAGTGACGAGTCGACCCTCCTCCACTGTTGATCAAGAGGAGACTCCACCAAAGGAAGAGAGGAAATTTAACCGAAGACGTCCCGGTGGTCGTCCAGTATTTAAGAAGCCAAAACCAACTTCTCCCTCTCGTGATCATGAGGATCCCCCAATCCCAGCTCCTAAACCACAAGCCCCAAGGAAATTAAGACCCAGGCCTTCCGGATCCGGAAATGGATCTGGAGGACATCGTCTCCGTCTTCACAAGCAAAAACCCGTCCCCTCCCCAACAGACAGTGAGGATGAACAAACTCCGGAGGAAGCAAAGGAAGTTCATGAAAGACAAGCCCATCCTTCCCATGGTCATAAAACAACAACGACAATCACAGCAGTAACAACAACTGCTGAACCATCCGTTGACACCTCAAGTCAAGGTCCTCGTTTCACTCAGTCCTCTGTCCGGATTTTCAAGAAGCCAACGGAAGCACCAGGACGATTTAGTAGTAGATTCAGAGAGGATAATCCACCTTTCCCTGTTACCAAATCCCCCATTCAATTGACTACCAAAACACGTCCCAATTTCAAATTGGTAAAAACTACAACAAAATCCCGGAGTTCCACAACCACAACTCCAACACCCACAAAATTCCATCAGAGTAACTTTAAGAGGAAACCTTTGAATTTAACCCCACCCGCTGAGGACAATATTCCAGAGTCCATCAAATTGAAACCAGAGGATGTTTTAATAAGGAGGAAACCCGCGAGACGAATCCCACCCGGTTCCGTTTCCCTGAAATTACAAGAGAAGAGAAAACGTCTTCAGGGTATTTAAAATAAATATTTACTATTTATTATTTATATTTATTTATTTAAAAAATGAATTATTATTTTTTATTCATGATTCATGATGATTTTTTCAGGTGCTCGTAGAAGAGTAAGTTCAACGGATTTGGATCCAAACTCGGATAATGACTTTACCTCCGCAGAGTCCCGCTCAGACACGCCGAATAATAATAAGAGAGAAATCACACATCATCACACTGTAATTGAAACTCCTCACAATCAGCTGTTGGAGGAGGATGATCGTGAACTTTTGGAAGACGGACCAACCACCATCAATAATTCCACAGAGGTTGACTCTGAAGAAATTGCAGCTGTCCTCTCCATCCCAAAACCCACGAATGGGACAAATCTTGAAAGTAGTGTGAGCAAAAATACAAAGACGGATGAGGACAATGCTAATGTTGATAGTGATGATGGTGAATTGGATTCGGAATCAGTCAGTGTTAGTCCACCTCTTCCCTTAAACCTTGATGATGAGGATGAGGATGACCAAAGAACGAGTACCTCCAGTGTTGTGGTTCCCATTCAAACGAAGGACAAGGACAAGGACAAGAATAGTAGTAAAAGTAAAAAAGATAAAAATACTTCTGAAGAAGAGGATGAGGATTCTGATGTGGAGTTCATTTCTTTGAGCTCAACAAGTCCAGCAACAACAACAAGGAAAACTACTACTACGACGACTACAACTACTGCTGCTCCTCCAGTAACAACAATTAGAACCTCCACATCCACCTCCACTTCAACAACAACTCTTCCCTCAAAATCAAAGATTCAATATGCTCTCCAAAGGAAACGAGCACGAGGATCCACAACCCAAAAATCCACAGCCACTTCATCATCCAGTGATCGACCATCTTCCACAACTGGAAGACCTTTTGGCTCTGCAGGTACAAGTCGAGCCATTGTCACTGCATCCCTCACCACCTCATTCATTAGAGATAGAGCGGCCACAAAACGACTCATCTCCAGCCAACGACCCACAACAACCGCAGCCTATAAAGATAAGCTTAATAAAAATAGCAATAGTAATAAAAATGTGAGGGATGAGAGTCAAGAAGCCTCTGGTTCAGAATCTGTACCAAGTTTCACCTCTCCTTTCTTAAAAAGTAGTAGTAGTAGTAGTAGTTTAAGTAATATCAATAGTAATAATAATAATCTTCCAACATCCACAATTTCCCCCTTCTCCGTCTTCACCATGGATCAAGATCCATCTTTACCCTTGGAAGCATTCTTCCCCATTGTTAGTCATCAATCACCGTCAACTCCTTCAAGTTCATCCTCCTCCTCCTCCACATCTGCATCTTCTGAAGCTCAATAATCAATAATAATTGTTAAGTATTAACTCCCACAAACAAAACCCCTTCCCAATTCATCAATGAACAAATTAAAGGTAGCAAAAAAAGAGAATTGTTTATACACAAGTTTGCCTTTTATATAGCAAGTTTGTGATTAGTGTCTAGAGTCTAGAATAATATATAAAATACAGGCTGTACATTTATTATTTTTATTATTACTGACAACTGGCAGTGCAGTGTACATATAAAATATATTGTATAGTGTAACATTATCTATAGTCTAATATATAATATATCGTCAAGAATCGAGATCGAGATGAACGCAACAGCAGATTTAATTTATTTTTGTATAAGCGTTTTTATTATAGTAGGTACTTCATAGTTCATAGGAAATACTTTTACAAGTTAAGATTTGTAAGAGAGAGTAGTATTTCAAGTGCAAGTGAAAA
>JABASP010000383.1:0-55712 GCA_019776565.1 Sminthurinus signatus
GAACCGTATCTGACAAAGTGAGCTTACTACAGAAGATACTAGACATTGTGCATTCTGCATGTAAATTGCCCAAGATCCATCATCCAAGTAACAAGCAGCTGAAAAGCTTGTACTCTTTATGTCATTGAGATGTTGGAGGTGGATTTTTCTTTTCCACCCGGAAATAATAGAATTCTTTCCATACGCAATACACAAATAAGATACGCAGCATACACTGTTGTGTTGTATTGTGTTGTAGACTATTATATTACGCATGTGTACATACGGATTTGCTATGGAGATGACTCGCCTTCTCTTTTTCTTGTTTTCTCATTTTTCTCTCTCTGTATTCTGAACTTGAGTCTGAATCTGAGCCTGAGCCGATGGAGAAAGCAAATGTGAAAAGGAAAAGGAAAACGAAATTTGGAAGAAAAATGGAATGAGAGCATCAGAATTTCCAAACTCAAATTCCAAACGCCAACGCTTTCATCTACACTCTGCTTTATACAGCAGATAGTGAGTTTGTCTTGTGTATGAGCTTTCATACATGTAACATGTAACATACTTTGTTGGAATGGAATAGAATTTAGATGTAAGTACACGGAACAAAACAGGAGAATAGGAAAAAGTAAAGAGTAAAGAGGAAAGATAGACGGCTTTGACATGAGTCTTTGTCTTCTATTAGCTTAGCTCCGTTTTCCCTTTCCCTTCTTTTGCACTGCACGAAACAGAAAACAGAAAATAGGGAAAGGAGAATCCAGAATCTAGATGGTAGAATAGAGACGAACTGACGTTTTCCCTTCCTCATCCCCTGTACACTGTACAATTTTCCCTCCTTCCCCATTCCTATCTTGACATAATAAATTTTATATGACTTTGTGAAGAGAAAAGAAAGAGGAGAGAGAGAGAGAGACAGGAAAAGAGCAAAGGGAAAGAGTGAGGCAGGCAGGCAGATTGGACTGATAAACTTTGCATGATGGAGCTCAACTAGAAAAAGTCATACAGGATAAAAACTAACAACTAAGAGGGGTGAAAAATAAAGTCAACTGTTTCCATTACTCCCGAGAATTTAAGCTTCAGCATGCACACAAAATACAAAATACAAAGTACAAACTCACATATATATATGCATTCCGTAGTATTCTTTACTCTCTACTCTTTACACACGCATCTAAATTCAATATGCATGTATATTTATGTATTTATCAAGTATCAAGTGTAAAGCCATAGAGGGGACAAATTGCTTGTATATGACCTTGATGCTCACCTATGCACCACCAAATATGCCTAAGCCATACATTTGAGCCTCAGCAAAAGTTTCAGCTTTTCCAGTTCCATATCATGTACCATGTTACATCATAGACTCCAGACTGGAAACTGCAGACTGTCGCCCCGACTTAATAATACGATAGTAATATACTGAAATGAAATATATTACACGTGATACATCCACATCCACTTCACTCTCCCTTTCTCTTTCTCTCTCTCTCTCTGTTTCATCTCCCACATCAGTCTAAGCCTCTAAATTATGTGTACACACATGTCATGAGAATATATTCGTATATATCCTCATTTTCATCACCATATGCACAATTTATAGTATAGTCTAAAGTCTAAACATACAGCCGATTTCAAGAGTGATATAGAGTTTGCACATGACAAAGTACATTGTCTCCAGGATTTTGGTTTTCCTTTGCCTCTGTTTTTCCCTTCTGGTCCATCACCTAGCTAATATTTGGACAACAAAAAGCAAAAAGTGAGAAGGGAAGAAGCAGGCGGCTGGCAGTGGAAAGGCACGGCCTGTTTAATGTCTCAACTCTACAACTCTATTCTTCTCCAATCTAGAGTTTAGATTCACTATATCTCTCTGTTTGGACTTTGAGAGGGAGTGAAAGACTTTGAGACTTTGAGTTTCAGTTTGAATTGGAATTGGAATCGGAATCAGAATCAGAATTGGTATAAGTAGTTGTGAGTTTAAGTAAAAGTAAAAGAGAAAGTGAGAGTAAAATTGGAACTGCTGTTAGCACAACACAAGTATAAGAGTATAAGAGGGATGGTTGAAGAGTAGAGAGAGAATCATAGGAATTCTCCTGTGAAACAAATGAGAAATGAAAATAAGATGCTTTGTAATGCAATCAACTCTCAGAATGCGGAGTGTGTAGATTACTTAGAGAGTTGACTGTATAATGAAAGGACAAGACGAGAGTTTGGATTCACTAAATTTCCTCCACTCATAATCTTCAGAGAATGGAGGACGGAGGATGGAGGATGGAAAATGTAGAGTAAAGAGTGAAGAGGATGCAAAACTCTGAGTACATAGATACAATTTACAATGTACAATGTACAATGTGGAAGCTTAGACATTATTAAATATTGGATTATAAACCTAACACGAGATTTATTTCACCTCATCCTCCATTGTCATCAGCCGTTATGTAAAGCGTAAAATGTAAAACCATGTACGGAATACTTTGTAAAATACAGTGCGTTTTCCCTTCCCCAATTTTAGATAGAGTAATAGAACACATGATACAATTTCCATTTTCATCACCACATCCTAGATACTAGATCCTAGACCAGGCCACAACATCAATTTAAATTTGAAAGCGGGATTTTCAAGAGTCTCTCCTCGGATCCACTGTAAATTCTAAATTGGAGGTTGGAGGTTGGAGGGCGACCACAGATAAACCACCGACACTTGAAACATTGTAAAAGCTGACATATGCCAAATGTATGCACAGTACACAATGTACAATCTATTCTGATTTCATCAAAAATTCACGTTATTAAAAACAATTGTTATGACTTTAACATTTTTACAAGAGATTTCCAGTGTCCACACACTTTCATTTTTTTCTGAATAATGAGATTTTGGGACAAATATGAATTTTTGAACAACTTTGATCCCTGACCAAAACTCAAGATTTAAGTTACATACATGAGTTTGTGTGGAAATCCAGAGAAGAGTTTGCAGTAAACTACAAAAGATGGGGAAAATTGTGCCATTGACATGGATATATTTTTGTGACCATGTGCAACGTTCAATGTTCAAGCTTCAAGTAGAAAAGAGTGAGAATCAGTATTAGAAAATTCGGGAAACTTTGTTTGACAGACTTGAGAGTAAAAGAGTGTAAAAAGTTGAGTACTCGGTTGGAATTTTACCCGGAACCAAATGTCATTTAGAGACCAAAGCCAAAGCCGAAACCGAGACGGAGATGGTGGTGGAAAATGAGAAGGAATAAACCAAGAGTTGAGTCGTGAGTCGTTCCTCTGATGTGATGTGCTGAGGCAATTCAAGCGTCCTCACACACACACACACACACACACATACAAAGTGGAAATCTCAATGAAAAAATAATGAGTGTTTCCTCTTTTCTCTCTCTCTAGGAATAAAGATCCGTGAAATCTCATCATAAGACGGATCGATGAATTCCAGCTACTTTCACTCTTTAATGTTTACCTTTTCCTTCGCGCTCTCTCGCTTTGGTCCAAACACACATTTTGCTAAAACAATAACGTCTAATGGGACCTTCGAGGGGCTCCAACTTTCCCCCTCTTTTCATTTTCATTTTCAACTTTTTATTCATGCATGCATGTATTTTCCAAAATGGGTATGTACTTTGTATGTGTATGAATGTGCTGTGGAATTCGGGGAGTTGAAGTTGGAGATGAGATGACGCTGCCGATGCCAATGTGGATGTGGAATTGTAGAATAAACTTGAACTAATGATAATCGAAATTGTCAAAGAATATTTCCCAGTTTTTTAATTCCTCTTCACTCTTCACTCCTCCTGCAAACTGCTGTTTTCCCCTCTTGATTTTCTCCCCAATTCTCCGTACTTCTGTTTTTAAAGGATTTAATTAACTTTTAAAACAACGTCACATCCCATGAACTAAAAACACTTTTGAATTTATGCTCATGATGGTTCAAAATACATAGTAGTTTTATCCATGTCCATTTTCCATGCAGTTAGCAAGATTATAAAAATTCCAAACCAAACGATTAAAACAATTATCAATGTACTAGAATTTGTGAATTTATTTTACATTGAGTTTCAGTGAATGTAAAAAGATTGTTGTTTTCAGACGCTGCAATTGCAGTGGAATGAAAAATGCATAAAAAATAGAATAAAAGTATTCTTTTAATCTCCTTGAGAATTCGAATTCGAATCCGTTCCGCTTGATGAACTATAATTTTTCTCACTCTCTTCAAATTTTCAGAGGAGTTGAAGAGTGAATGATTTTGAAACTGCGCCAAAGAGCTCATAAACTGAAACTGAAACTTTGTAGCTTTGTATTGGTTTCAGATTTCTTCAATCAAGACATTGATACATTCAGAAGTAAATTTATTGATATGAGTTTTCAACTTGAATAACTCCTCAATAGTAATTTTCACACAATATCGCTCAAAGCTTGAACCTTTCATTACAAATTATAAAAGTGCTCCACCACTAATCTGAAACATACATCAGAAGTGTATTTGTAGAAACATGAAACATGAGCCCAAGGTATTGAAATACACAACAACTTATGCCTTACATGCACAAGTATTATAGAAACTATTAGCTTTCATGTACTTTGTATTTGAATCAAAGGTTCTTGATTCTTGGTTCTAGAAATTCTACAGACTCCAAACTCCAGCCTCTTGATTCTTGACTCTTGACTCTACTGACTTGTGAGAGTTCGGAGTACTGACTTTTGACTATTTGACTATTGAGTCAGGCTTAATGGGGCGTTAAAATCTCAAGACTCAAGACTCAAGAAAAGGAGAAAAAGATTACTCTTTCCATTATTATTATTAGGATTCTTACATTACATGTTCATGAAAAGAACGGCGAAAGATTGATACATGTAAAGAGTAAAGAGTACGGCACCACGTAGAATGTAGAATGTACAATGTAGACACTTTCAACTTCCAACCTTTCAACCTTGAAGCTTCCAGCGGTAAGAAGCCTGGAACAAAATTGCCTTTTTCAATAGAAATACAAAATACAAAATATCTTAATAATATTACACACAGAATTTGTACCCCGTACCCCGTACATTGCCCCTCCTCCCTTTACTCTGTACATTATGCATTGTGCATTCATCCCAAAGTCATACCTCGGTTATGGAAAATGGATATTATATTGTCTCATTTCTCGAGTGGAACAGTCAAAGTCAAAGAATGTATAATGTACAGTGTACAGATATAGGCGAAGGAAAATGGTGTGGATGGTGTAATGGTAATGGTAATATATTCGACAGGCTAATAGCCCAGCCCAGGCAAGCCAAGTCGATGCAGCTGAATAAAGAAGAGAGAAAAGGTAGAGTCTAGAGTCGGAGTCAAACTCAAACTCAAGTTTCAACCCTTTTCTTCCCCACTTAACTGCATATTGCACCGCACCATACCACACCGCATCATACACATGACATCCTGGTGCACTGCACTTCTATTCAAACAATGTCAGACTCATTTCAACATTTAACTTTTCAAATGGGCCCATTTCAACAAGGGTGCAAGAAAAGTAGGAAAAAAGAAAGAAAGGAAGAAAGGGAGACTGGAAAAAAATCTGAATGCACTCTCAACTGTACACGCTACACTCTACACATACTTTACAATGTCAGTGCTGCACAATGCACAGTGCACAATGCAGTGTATGTATTATGTATGTAATTGAGAAAATCAATTCTTGATTCAAGTTCCTCGATTTATTCTGGAAAAAATGAGGAAAGAGAGGGGAAGTTCCACATTCAACGTGCAGCGTTCAAGTTGAGATTGCTTCAGCTACTTTGATTTGAGCTCCCAGCTCCCAGCCAAGTACTTTGAGATTCTAGATTCGACTTTTGAGATTTGGATGGTGGGATGTTGGAGAAAAACGGGTGACATTATGTTACTTTGGAAAACTTTTTCAACCTCTTTGGTTCAACTTTAGTCTTTAGCTTTGTACTCAGTACATAGAAAAAAGTAAAGGGAAATTCACACTTTGACAAAGGACAAAGGTAAATCCAATCCGTGGAGCAAAGGTGCATTTAAATTTTACCCCTTCCAAAACTGAACAAATGAAACACTTAAAGCTTAAAGCTCAAAGATGAATTGTTAAACTTTGACTTTATTCCCCACTCTTCTTTTTTATTGCTAATTGATGAACTGGGGATTAAAAGACTTGGATCTAGAATTTTGAATCAAAAGATCCATAACATTAAAATATGCTAGAGAAAGTTGCCAAGAAGCTTTAGTTTAAAAGAAAAAGTTTAAATGTCTCTAGATTTTGGATTCTAGATTCTAGATCAAATATCAATATTTAAACCCCTATTAAAATTTTACATAAACTCTTTCAAAATTTGAATTCTACTTTGACTTTGGGAGCGAGCAGTAGGAGGCGAATCTCATTTTTACTCCATTACTATTCCAGGAGCTATTATTAGTATTAGTAGTAAAGGGATTTCATTTATTTTTATGTACTGGAGTCAAATGAGGATGAATGTGTACAGTATTCAGTCAAAATGAAGAAAACCACCCCTTATTCATAACCATCATCATTATTGATATTACTATTACCAATGCTCCCAATGTTTCCATTCAGCAATCTTTTCTAGTTTCTAGGCTATTCTAACGCCAAAATCCCAAAACCCAAATCAGAACCAAAATGTCACAGATAGAACAGAGAAGAGAGGGGTGACAAAGCAAAAGTATTCAATGGATAAGTGGATTTTTTCTCCATTAAAAGTGAGCGTAATATACGTTGTACGGTCTACAGTCGATGGTATTTCTTTCCCCATTCATTTTCATCAAGGTTTATCCCAGAGCAGGGCTAATGTCCCTACTATTGCATTTTGGATTTTGTATGTCGTATGTATGATGCATCATGTGTCTACAAATGCATTAAAATATTTGGAGGCCGCGGCTCTTTCAAATTATGACTATCATAATTAAATTACTGGTTTTAGATTCATATGGATGTACATTGTACAATGTACAAGTTGATTTATTTTGTGCCCTCTATACCAATATACTTAGTGCATAGTAGCAGTGGCACAACAGAAGAAAAGACAACGGCAAAGTCGACAGTAGAGAACGGAGAACGGAGGACTTCAAATGAATAATCCGCCTTCTCACGATGAGTCTGATGTCTGATCAAATGAAAATTTTCCTTCATGACTTTACGACTACGACTACAACTTGCAGCTTCCAGCTTACAGTTTCATTCCCAGGGTAGTTTTGTTTAGTTTAGTCATATCTACAGTTCCTCCTCTAAGTTTTGATGCTACTACCTACATCTATACAATAACGTACGAAAATCTACGTGGACATTATTCATCAAAGTGTACACACCTATACTTACATAATATGTATTTTATACTTGCTATATGTGTTTACGTAATGGTGAGAGTTTGGAAAAGTCTCCAAAAACTTTTATCCAGGATCCAGGCTAACAAAATAAGTAAGTAAACGGACCAACAAAGTCAAAGTGAGTGGGCGAGAATGAGAACGAGAATGAGAACGAGAGCTTTAGCATACATTTAGTTACTACACTGTACAAACTTTTCAGACTCTTTTCCGACTTAACAAAGACAAAATGCAAAGTTTTTACCTACAAAAACTCATCTCTCAAAGTGCGAATTAAAGTGAGAATCAGAATGAAAATGAAAAGTAAGCTTACAATGTGTCTACATTATAGATTGTTTGCTACACTTGACTGTAGACTCTTGACTCTTGACTTTAGACGTCACAATATTAATTTTTATTTAAAAAAAAGTAAAATGTTGATAAGTTGAATAGTTGCTTTAAACTTCCAAGGTATTTAACTCATGCAGAAAAAAATCCTCTAGTAAAGGTAAATGAATATTGTAAAACAAAGTAGCTGTGTTGTGCAGAGTTTAAAAATTCCAAAATTCTACACCATTACTCTTCCTTCTGCTGTCTATTTAACTAAATAACATGATGGAAAAGGTCTTAAGTTCATCAAGCAAAGGCAAAGCAAGTTCACTTGATTTTTTAAGCAAGAGCAAAAAGTCTGAGCAATCTACAATCTACAATTAATTACTGACAACGGACGACAGACTCTTTCCATTTTGTTGATCATTTTGTTGCATCTACACTCTACACTTTGTCTTGAGCAGTGACAACCGTTCAGAAAAGCTGATGGTTGATGGTTGATGAGAGGACTGATAAGTGAGGGACAGGGAGCAGGGTATGAAAAAGAACACCTAGCGCTTTAATTCCAGAGCTATTAGTGTCCAAATGCTTTATGGTTATAGACTATCCCTGCACACTGCACAGGACAACGGAGCGAACAACAACAAGTACAAGAAGGAGCAAGTTTTATAACTTTTCTCATTTTACAAAAACAAAAAAAAATCTCATCCCTACACTTTACTTTTATCACAAAATCTGGACTGGTCTGGTCTGGTGTCTGGTCATATGCAATATGCAGTGCGTTAATGGCAAGATTTTGGTGGAGGAAAACAAGTTTCTACCGACTCTCGAAAATCTGAGAGTTGAGCGTTGAGTCATTGGTATTGACATTGAAATTTGAGAAGCTTCATGTTTCAAAGAGCGAGATGCGAGATGGACGGTGGACGATGGAGTGGACATTGGACATTGGACATTCAAGTTCAAGTTGACATTCAGTCTCATTTTGTATCACATTAAATTACATTACGCTAAACCATTCACCATCTACTATTCACATTACACATTAAATGTAGAAAACAAGGTTTGAGATTTGAGACTTTGCTTCAACTTTGGTTTGAATGGGAATTTGATCGGGAATCTGATTACCATGATTGAGAGAGAGAGAAGAGAGCAAAAGAGATGAATGTCGAATTACGTCTCTCGAGGGAGAAAAGTAATGGAAATGTCATATGACTACAAACTACAAACTACAATGCAATACAACTTGTCTCTTTACTCTTTAGAGTCGTTTATTCAGACTAAAATTTAAAATAATGTATACATTGACCATTTGGTTGGCTTTTTGGTTGTTTGGGGCTGGGGACAATGCAATTGAAAATTGTCTACATCGACATCTTCTTCTTCTTGTATCTTTTGTACTGTGTACTGTGTTTTGTTTACCCCTTTCAATTTCCATACAAGTATCTAGTAGGAGACAATGTAAAGACAATAAATGAATAAATGTACGCAGTAGATGGATAGACTATTTTATATTTTATATTGCATATTATCCCTTTGTTCTCCCAACCCCCTCTTTTCTCCTTTGACCTTCAAACCTTCAAACATGTTGAATGTGAAATCACTCCTGTCACATTTCACCATCACGTTCACGTCGACTTTCAATTTTGAGGCAAGAGGCGGTGACTTTGTCATCGGTTGACTCTCAATTGTCGTCTCAAATAGTTCAAAGGGAAGAAGATGGGAAAAGCTATGGAGGTTTGAGTTTTGAGTATGGAGTATGGATCAACTAGCAATTGCAATATATTGATATGAAATCTCCAAATCTAAAGCCAACTTCAACTTGAACTAAAATGTAATATACATGCAAAAACGGACCAGAGCATCATCGGCGGAAGGGATTGAAAAAAGGGAAGTGGGAAAGAGTACAACTAGAAATAGAAACAGAAATCACCCTTTTCCCATTTCAAGTACACATGTTTGTGTAAGTGGTACAATAACAAGGTCTGATGGAGGAGGAAGTGAAAGAATCAAAGCAGAAGGAAGAACAAGAGTAATTTTTCAAGAAAAATGATATGATCCGGGCCTTGAGTATTCGTATACATGCACAATGTACAATGTACAACGTACATTCAGGTTTTTACAATAGTTTTTTTCTGACTTTTAGTCTGTGATTTGTCGGATCCGAATTTTCCACGCATCGGACATTCATTGCTCAAGATTTTTCCATTTCCCCTGTTCTTGAAATAGAAATAGAAGTAGAGTGGGAATGGGGAAAAGTACATGACTCAGAATGCTCCGTCTATTTTTTCTCTACTTGTGTAGCTACAAGATATAGGATATAGGGATATAGAGTATACCCTATATCACATGATGCATGGCATGACGGAGGAAAGAAGATGATTGAAGATGTCGGACGCGAGAAGGAATGAGTCCTGTCCAACTTTCCCAAGTGGTCCATCCGAATCCTTTCTTTCCCTCCTTCACTTTTTGACGTCACTTTCCTGGAAAAATGGAAATGGTGAAAGTGAGTGGGCCATATAAAATATAAAATTCCTTTCTAACATTTCTAACCTTTGGCTAGAATCCAGAACCAGAACCAGAACCAGATTGTCCACTCCAGTCAAACATACAAATACGAATGCACACAATGATAGGAATTTTGGTATGTCCTTACAAGTAAGCCAATCTATCTATCTAAAATGCAAAAAGGCTATTTTTGAGCCATCGGATATTTTTCTTGAGCAAAACATCTTGAACAGAAAAAAACCTGAGGGAAAAGTGAGCTATTTTCCTCCGTCATCCATCACCTTTAGATACTTTTTTCATCTTTATTTCTTTCTTGACTATTTTAAGCTGTAAATAGCCATAAAATGTATTTTAAGCCTGTTAAAAATACAATATTCAAGGTGATATTGTGCTCATTTTCACATCCAAATAAAGAGCTAATGATGATGATGATAATAATAATAATTTATCTACAATAAAAAACAAGGCGCACATTTGTTACATGCCTAAAAATGCTTGTATTTTACTTGTGGTGAAATGAAAGGGAAAGAAAGAAAGGGCAAAAACTCATTTTGAAATTTGTACTTTTCATTTCTGACTTTTGCTGCTGTTGTTGCTGTTGTTACTGTATGTGGTGAATTAGAGTAAGAAAGTGAAATCAAGAGAAATGGATGGTACAAGAGAGTGAAACTTGGCCCGTCCATAACTTCCAAGTACATGGACTTGACACAACACAGCAAAACACAACACAAAACATATAGCACAGGCACACTTGGGTGCTGTGTCATTCTTAATAGGAAACCACAAAAACAACTCGAGGAAACTTTCACCAACTTTTAGTTTACAAGAGAGAACCGTAAATAGTAAATAGTGCTACACGAAGAACAGGAACAAGAACTTATCTCCGTTATATATTATGTATGTATGAAGGACTAAAGTTTCACAAGGCTCTCACATTTCTAGCACAGAGTAATTGTTCTATGCCAATTTCTTTCCAGGGCATCTATACTTTGTACATTGTACATGTATTTATGTACGCACGCATAAAGTATAAAATATAAAGTATAAAGCTTTTGTACATGATATGCTTTTTGCTGAGCACTGGGAGTCAAAAGTGCAATCATTCTGTCTCAAATGAGGCAACAAGAACCAGGAACCAACAGCCAACAACCAACACTCTGCGGTATAAAGTTTATCACGAGGAAACACAAGACACAAGACACATAATACATAATATACGTGAACTTTTGAGTTTTGAGAGGGCCTTCTGGACTTTGGTCTCTGCTCCATGTGTGTAAATTTTAGTTTGACTCTGCTTCTGACTCTGACTATGACTTTTCTTTCTTCCAACAAGATTCGGAGGAGGAGAAAGTTAACCACAGAAGCGTACATGAATTATCACTTGCTTTTTCATTCCCTTTTATTCTTACACCCACACCCACACATCTCGTTATATTCCATAAACAGCTCGAGTAAATTTGTAACTCCTACATCCTACAGTTTTAATAACCCGCACATTCCAAACCAAACCAAACCAAAGCAAACCAACTTTCATCCGTTTCTCCATTCTCCATTCCACACGCTTGTCAAAGATTAAAACTTGGCTAACGCTGGTCCTTGGCAAATGTGCTAATAATTTTTCAAATTTTCTTCCTAAAAACTAGAAACATGGAAAATGAAAAACGCCCATTGAAATTAATTTTGTTTACGTTATTTTCACGGAGCCTTGTGCAAAAATCCTACTGCAAGAGCAAGTTTGTTTGCAACTCTTCTAACAAAAAAATGCTACGTCTCCGTTTTCCGTTTTTCGTTTTCTTTCTGTGTCCTTCTCATCTCATAATTGTGATTGAGTGAGGAAAGAAATGTTTTCTTGACAGCTTCCTCGTAATTTCAAATTTCCAGTGTAAGAGGAAAGTTAAGATGAGACGGGGAAGTAGGAAAACAGAAAAGAGAAAGCAGTTGTCTCAAGAGTAAAACTAACCAAATCTAATGGGCTAAAAGAGAGTTGTAGATTCTGCACAAGCATTTCATGTTCTCTACATTCTACATTCTAGAATCTAGAATCTAGACTTAAACGTCAAGTAAGTCTGTCTGTCTGCCTCTGCCTGGACTTTAGCTTTGACTTTGGAGTTTGGACTTTGGACTGGATGAGTTTTCTCAAAAAGATAATGAAAACTGTGGCAAAGAAATGTTTTCAATAGAAATGTTCTACATTCTAGATTCTAGACTCTAGATTCTAGAAACGTGTAAAAGAAAGGCGGAGGAGAAAGGAAAGAATTATGATAACAATAACAGTAAGGCTGAGAAGAGGAAAACAGTAAATCCAAAATAATCTGAGGACTTGAAGAAATTGAAACTAAAATGGAAAGTAAAAGTAGAGTTTGGATTTCCCAGTTTTTCCCAGTTTCTCTTTCTATATATCAGAAGGAAACGTGGACTAGAGACGAAGCTAGGCGAGATATTAGACGTTATATTATGAGAAACCACGTAAGGACAAATGTCAACGTTGGAAGAATCATTAAATTTGGTGGTGACGACGAAAAGGACGCACACTGCAAAACGTGAATGAAACAAAGACAATTGAATACTCTCCTTCTCTCTTTCTTTCATTTCTTCTCCAGCTGCATTTCCTTGGTTTTGGTTTTGGTTTTGGGTGTGGATTTGGATTTTCTTTTACAATTTACCATTTACAATTTGCTTTCACTCGGAGTCGGAGTGCAGCGACTGAACCTGAGACGACAAAAGTGAAGATCTTTCTCTCCTTCTTTCTTTATATCTACTCAATTTCTACTGCATTTCTTGCCTGCGGTTTCACTTTTCATCCGCACTAAAATTAGATATACATATTACAATATTGAACTTGTCTACAGTCTACTTTCTACAGTCTACGCACAATATACAATATAAAATATCAACGTGTGCATATGCAGCTGAATCCGAATCTGAATCTGAAATGCCAATAAACCGCCCTCGCTCCAAAATGCACAGAAATAACTGACAAAGTTATTGTCATTCCCTTTGCCATTAGGTAATGTATACATTCCAACCACTCTGAATTCTCCAAGGAGAGTGAATATTGATAGGGGAAAGGAGGAGAAAAGGAAAGGAAATGCAACCAAGCTAAGCCAAACCCAGGCATCATTCCGTCAGTCACAGAACACGGAACTGAATGGAAAGAGAATGGAAAATAATGGAAAGTTGAGAAAAAATGTTTCAAGAAATTGAAAGAGACTCACTGGATAAAACAAAGGCTTAACTGTCGTACAATATGTAACAATATGTATCGTATCGGCATTGGCATTGGCATTGGCACTAGTATTTTCTTTTCTATTCATTATGTAACTTCTTTTTAGTATTATTATTCTTGTGAGCTGCAGTTGACGCACTAAATATGTAAATATGTAATATGTATGATATTTGAAGGGGGAGTTGATGCCTAAAATATTATTATTATTCCGTGTATTACCCCTGTATTACTACTATTATTAGTATTAGTATTATTACTATTATTATTATTATTACTAACCACCTTTCTATTCGTATTTCTTTTGGTAATTCCATATTCCACATCCAAGCTCTGTACAGGAAAAGATGGACGAGTAAAAGGTTGTGACATTTGCAATATTCTTCAATTTGACGCTACCCCAACTTTCCTCATCCCGAATCCCGAATTATGCAACCCGCATTTCCAATTCCAAATTTATATGTAGAGTTGGAGTTGGAGTTTGACTAAAGAAGCAAAAAAGATGGAAAGAGTGAATGAGTGAACCAGAGAAAGAAAGAAAACCCTGAGCTAACTCAACCCTGAGAATCGACATCGACAACGACATCGTTGGTTGGAGTTCCGCAGTCAAATTTCTCTCTCTCTCGTTCTTTCTCCTCTGGGCACCCGTTTTCCTGTTCATTTTCCCTCCCTCCTCTTGCATATTGCAATAAAGTACACTTACATTTGTTCTTTGAACGAGGAAGAGGAAGAGGAAGAGCAAGGTGTACTAACGATATCTACGATACGACTACCAGTACGACTTTATGCATAAATTTGTCTATATTTAAATGTATGTTGTACCACAGTACACCGCACCACCACATCACACCACTCTAATATGAATGTACGACGGGAATAAAGGGAAGGAAATTAGATTTCCTTGAAATCCAAAAGAGTTGCATCCCTCTGGAATGAATTTTCATTTTATATTCAGCCTCCCTCATTTCTCTCCCTCTCTCTGGTTTTCTATGAAAATCTCTAGTGTATGATAGTACAAAATAATATGCACATTCAACAGTGTAAAATGTACAATGTACAATGTACAAAATGTGTGTGTAAGAGTAAAAGTAAGAGTTATTTTCCAAGTGCTAATTTTCAAGGAGAATTGTCTCATAAATTGGTGAGTAAGTTGTCTAAATGCTACTCGTTTTCCTCCAACCTCTAAAAGAGAATGGATACATGGAAAATGATGAAAGAGTGGGAGAACCAAACAGCTTTTCATGTACGTACATTTTACAATGTACAAATGCTTATTAAAGCAGCTTTACTAGTTCTAGTTCTAGTTCTGAATCTAAAAGGAAAACCAACCAGGAGAAATTTTGAATTTTAATTTATTACCTACGCATTTTTCATTCATTGTATTTGTTGCAACTTCTTTTTTTCTTCCCTTCTATCCACCGTTTGTTTATTCATTCATTCATCCCTTAGTTTGAATTTTAGTTTGAATTTTAGAGCTTGGGGGAAGATTCTCCTCGGCGTGACGGCGTGACTTTTCACTTTAATCACCAAAAATTACAACATTTTTTCTCCTCATGCTTTCATGTTTTAGGGAGATTATGCTAATTAAAGCCGCTCGGATGTCCCGATCTAATTTCCAATTTCTAAATACTCAAACACTCAAATACTCCCGCTTTTAATTGTCATTCATGAGGCATAAAGCATAAAGTGGATCGGATAAAACTTACCATAGTTTTTTTCTCCACTTTGATTTACTTGAGCAATTAAGACTGAGCTAGTCTACTCGTAGTACGTTGTAATGAAGGAGGACGAAAAGAATAGCTTAGGATGTTTTATATCAAGAACCAAGAATCAAGAGTTTTAAATTCTAAAGTCTAGCTATAAGCAATATTAAAGAAGGGGGTTTAAAATGCTTCATGAAGTATCAAAATCAAATCAAATCCAAGTATAAAAAAAAGGTTTCTTCCAAGTACAATTTACAAGAACAATTTACAATCTACAATGCATTGGCTAAATAAATAACTGAGGGCTGGAGTAGAAATTGTGGAATTCATCACAATGATTCGAATTCGAATTCGAATTCGAATTCGACAGGGAATGAGTTTCAGAGTTGAGAGAGATGAGAAGAAGGTTGGGTGAATGAATGAATGATCCAAGAATGCTTCTTGAGTTCCCCCTTTTCTTTTCTTTTCCCATCCATCTAAAACCTACACTGCACATGTTTCATTGTACATTGTACATTGTACATTTTAGATTGTACATTTTAGATGCAGGAGATGCGTGGAATTGGATGTATTCTATTATTTTCCGTGGCGGGGAAGGTAGTTTTACAATATATGATGTAACATTAGTCTAGCTAATGAATTACAATGTAAACCCCATAGAGTGTATTTTTCGGCTCATAAACTTGCTGCGTAATTACAACATTCATATTAGAAGGAAAGAGGGACAGGACTACAAAACCAAAGCAAAGAGTAGCCCAAAAGAGAGAGAAAGAGAGAGAAGGGACAGGCAAATATACTGTGATCCGAATCTTTTCCACCTTTAATTGTTCCCCGGGGCCATCTTCTTGTCCGTTGTGTATGGACGCCATTACTACAGTACATTACTTTACACTACACTACTTGTGCCATGTACCATGTACTATTTAGGCAGAGCAATATCATCTCATAACATTAACATTACATTATTTGGGCATCGGAGGAAGGTGCTCTGGATTCTGAATACTGAATACGGAATACGGAATAATATCAGAATTGCCCACATAAATTTATGTCTGTATACTGCATAATGAGTATGCATTATAATACGGAAAAAGTATTGAGTATTGACAATGTACATTGTACATGGACTTATATCTTACATGTGTTATGAGACCTTCATTTCATTTTCATTTTCATTTCCCCACCATTTACGTCTTAACAACCTAACACAACAAAACAGGGTAGAATAAAACGAAATAATACAGTAATATACCAAGACACTAGATACTAGACACTCGTTGAACTTACAAGAGTTCAGAAAACCATAAAGCAATCAAAACCATTGATATTTACAAGAACAAGACCAAAATCCCACTCCAGTTCTCTCCAGCCAACGCACAACTCTTTTCTTCTTTTACTCCGACTCGTACTCGTTCTCGTTCTCTGACTATGAAATATTAAAGGTTTCACATTTTTTATCTCCCCAACTCATGACTCTCCCGACTCCTCTCTGTCTTTCTCTCTCAATCTTTCTGTACCCAAGTATCTACAATACACGTTGTAAATAGAAAATTAAACTCTTTCATAGAATATAGAATAGAATGATATGTAATATGTACAAAGTACAAAACACAAAGGAACAATACTTATGTACATAGTTCTTTACCTTAACATTGGAAAAGCTTGTACAAGAGCGAGCCTAGGACAACCTTAGAGCCAAAACCAAAGCTCAATCTAAAAAGATGGATATCTGACTAGATCCACCACCACGCCAGTACAAATACAAATACAAATAGACAGACAGTTTGTTATTGTTCCACGTTCAAAAAAAAGAAAAAGAAAAAAACTCCCATATGTTTGCTTGTAGTCGTTTGTACAAAGTGTGGTATAAAATATGAAGTATGAAGTATAAAGTATAAAGTATGAAGTATCTTTCCCTTGACTGGAAAAGATACGACCTGACATAAAAATCTGCTCGTCTCCTTAAAAAGCAATCACACATTTGTTAAATTTCTACATTGTACCATTGCACATTGCACACACATGCAATTCATATCTTTCCTTTCATACTCATTCTAGATACATACATATAAATAAAGAATGTTTGGATCCAAAATAAGACTAAGGAGCTGCTGGTGTACAAGTACAAATGATGTGTACATACTCATAAAACTCCGAGTCATCCTGATCTTTCACATGGTAGATTGTGGATTGTGGATATACTGTGTAGAAATTGATGTATTGGGTATTGATGCTGAGAGGATTTATCTTATTTGTACATAGATGGATAGAAAATGGAATTCTACTTTCCGATCCGATTTATCTCTTGGCATATAACTGTTTGCCACCCATCAATCCAATCCAAGCCAACAGCCAACTCGGATCCCAGTCATTCCATCCTCAAGACTCCATATTCCATACTCTAGTCACTGCTCAGTTCATATTTCAAGCTTTGAAGCTCAAGACTCTGTCTGATAAATGACAACATAAAGCATTCGACAAAGACATAGCTCCGGCAATTGGAAATGAGTCGTTCATTTTATTTCATTCTACCCACACCAAACCAAACCGCACACATGGAAACAAATAGACGGTGATATTTTTCACAGTCATACCTTGTTATGCTTTGAATGTGGCATGTAGTGTAAACTGTATTAAAAGCATCTTTTCCTAACAACCTAACACTAACACTGGTAAAGAAATCAAAGCTATGGCTTTTCTTTTGACGTTTGACGTTTCCATTCTACAATATTTTGGACTATGTAAAAACTACTTGGCTTTGTTTTCTTAGGGGTTGTAGCGTAAATACTATTTACTGCATACTCAAAGATAGACAGAGAGGATTTTTAACCCTTTTTCTTTCCAAGGAGCTCAACTATGTGCTATTTGTACACATGAGCATTGAACGTGTACTTGGTACTTTGATGTTTGCAGTGAACCTTGTTATTTCTTTACTATTTGCTATTTATCCTTCTAGAAGGAAGAAAATCTCTAGAGTTAAAAATCAATCCCGGATTTTATTTATAAATTGTAGGGTGCGTTCTCAAGTTTCTCTGGGCTTTATTCTTTATTCACCACCCAAATTGTAAGCAGATGAATAATGAATAATTTTGAATCACGCCGACAGCTTTCCACAAGGTGTGAACTCTCTTGTCAAGTTCTCAAATTACTTGAAAAGAAACGCATTTTGATTTTCGATTTCTAATCGTAAGTTGATCACCTGTCAAAGGATTAATATCAATATTCAATATTCCCGAGCAGAGTGAATTTTATATTTATTTCTGTATCTTTAAAATGTCTCTTGTCTGTATACTTATTTTCTCCCCTTTAAGAAAAGTGAGACAAGTACTAAAATATACTATAAATGATCTCAGCGTGTTTTGTATTGTATTGGAGGAAAGAAACTGAGAGGAAGAAAATAGTAGTAAAGCCATTAAAAGATAATTCCAATGGAATCCAAATGGAATTCCTTTGTATGAGTTGTACTTGTACTTGCAATACTAGTGGAATGGAGAAAGCACACGTTTCTAATCACCCATGTGCTTGGGCTTGGATGTCTTAATTCATATTTAATGACTTGGACTTGTACTTGAACGAATAGCTCTCTTCCTAAACTCACCAGACCCAGACCCAGACTCAGCCTCTTTTGATAAAGAAACCAAGAAAATGTGTTCATTTTAGATAAAAAAAATACAAAAGCCTTGAAATAAAAAATGGGGAAAAAAGTATCACAAAATACCTCAGAGTGCTCAATAGTTATTCTCCCTTGAGATTACTATTATTTTTACTATTATTCTTAGCACCCGACATTCGGCATTTTTTGTCTTTTAATGTTACTAACACAAAATCATGATGATGGTGCATACTGCATACTCGTAATATCGGTATCCTATTACACGGTAGACTATCATGAATTTCCTTTCCATGTTTCTTCACATGCCACAACATGAATATTTCATCGGAAGATGAAAAATTCCAAAGGCACAAGAAACAAAAACAAGGACAACTAAAATGACAATCTTTAGAGCAACAGCAAGAAGAAAGAGACTCATGATTTCATAATGTCATGTTTTATGCTCGAATCTCATAAATACAAGAGGCTTAAGCAAGTATTTTATTATGAAATAATTCCAACTGCCAACTTCCAAAACCAGAGCCAGAGCCAGCTCCCAATTTCCAAGTTCCAGCTTGTAAAAGCTCTTCGTGTAAAAGAGTGTGTGTTTACTCCTTACACCACCTACTTTGGTTACAGGTGAATTAGATTAGAATGTGACAAGGGACGGGAAATATGCGGCAAACTCAACTGTGTAATGTATAATGCACATTGTAAATGTAGTATAAAAACATGATACAATACAATGTGTACAGATGACTGCCTTCTTTTCTTGTTGTATATGTAAAAGATGCGGTCGGGACGGAAAAAGAAAAGGAAGATGATGAAGACGACGAATATGATGAGTCTTGTAAAAGATTATGATTATACAGATATTCATGTGTGTGAGGAATGCCGTTCTTTATTCCTCTCTCTTCTTTCATAAAGATGAGACAAGAAATATCCTGTGAATCCCGTGAATAAGCTGTACAATGTACAATATACAGTGAACAGTGGATTGGATTAAGAGCAGCTTATAACATTCTGAAGTCATTGAGCATTGAGAATTGAGCAAGTATAAAGTACAAAGTATTGTAACATGGCATTCCCAGGCCAGGCCATACCAAAAAAAGACATATCAGTAGACAGACACACTCTCAGTTTTCTCATCCTCAAGAATTTTCTTGTCATGCTCTAGTCTCCCTGCTCAATGCTCAAAGCTCAATGTTCACTGTTCACTGTTCAGTCGTGCTTTTGTAATACTTTCATGCTCATGTCATGCTCGCTCTTCTTCTTCTCTCTCACCACCAGTTTCATAACGTACGGATGAACAAATCCTCAACACAGTCAAGATCCAGAGTCAAAAGAAGACATGAAAAAAATCTGGAAATCTCAAACTCAAACTCATGCGATATGATATGTGTGTGTGTGGAGAAGTAGAAACAGAAACGGGAAGAGACAGGTACAAAAATCCAGAATCCAGAATCCAAAATCCAGAAGTGTTTTGCCTCCTGAATCACTGGATAGCAAAATGCCTTTGGAAAATACCTTGTGCTCATTCCTTTGGAAATAATACGTAAATGCAGTAGTAGTAGTAGTAGTCTTAGTATAGTTGAAGGTGTAGGTTGTAGTTTGTAGAACACGAAGAATGCATAAAATCATATGCGCTTTTAATCCTCTCTTCTTTTTTTTTGTTCGTTTCACCTTCAGTTTCATCTTGCTCGTCCTTTTAAATCATATATTATACACTGGAGATAAAAAAGAAAGAGTTGAAAGCACAGAAATAATCGGGCCAAAAAACTACACGGATTAGGAGAAAAAATGCAAGGGGGGGAAAAGATGGATAAATTCTTCATTTTCTATGTGCAAGTTATAGGTTCAGTTAACAGCACACATTAGCCGTGTTCATTAGACATTAGATTTTAGACTTGGATGGAGTGCCTCAAGGAAAATTCAAAGATACAAGCTTTGCGTTCCCCATTCTTTTTCTTCTCTTATTTTAATACAGAATTTCTCCAGCTTTCAGAAACTTGAATTGCTCACAAATACAAATACAAATTTATGAACTATAGAACAAAATGTACAATGTATAAAACTTAAAGATGGTCGAATGAAGAAAAGTTGCAATTTCTCGATTTTCTCTCGCGCTCCCTCTCCATTTCATTTAAACTTTGTTGACTTTGACTTAATGATGATTATACTTTAAGGTTCATGATCAAAAGACAAGATTAGACTTTAATTATGAACCAGACTGACAAGTTGTCGTACGAATTAAAATTGCAGCAAAAAGAGGCTCAAACTCTCCTTGTTTACATGTACATACATGTCGTTTCTATGCTGAACTGTGTGCTGAGCATTGAGCGTAATACTTGTATTTTGTACTTTGTAGTTACAAGTACACAAGTATTATTTTAATGAGCGTCCAAGTCAAAGTCAAAGTTCCAGTTCTAGTACACGAGCCTCACGATTAATTCCTGTGATGTGCGATGCATATTCATTTCTCATTTCCATACGGAAAGTCTCCTTGACTGTGTACATTGTACAAGTAATTCTGGACAAGTTTCAAGAAAAACAAAAACAAGTAAAAGTGAAACATGACACGGTCATGGAAACTATTTCATACTTTATTAGTACAATTCCGTTCCATATGATATGATATGATAGGAAAGGCTCTGGAAAAAAGTGGTAATAAAATTTTGACAGATATTTCTACTTTACGACTCATCTTGATAACTTTACATGGGTAATTAGACTTACATTAAGTTTAAATGTGTGTCTCCGCTCTAACCTAAATTCTAAATTCCCAGAGTGTTAAATTGAGACTGTACTCTGTACACTAAACTAAACTAAAATCATAGATAGATAGATATCATAGATATAGAGACTTGACTCTTGACTCTTGACTCCTTCTTTAATTTTATAACCGCCATATAAGTTCATTACGATCTTAATAGCAGTAAGAAAGGAGGGAATCCTCATAAAATCCCATAATCCTTTACTCCTTTACACCCGCTCTCATTTTCTTATCGGCTCCCGTTCATCTCTCAACTGTATCATAATATTACGACACAAAATTATTTTATACTATCTTTTTCCCTCACTCCGTCTCCCGTCTCCCAAATAATAATAAATTACAACTGGGTGTAATATAATTCATGAATCATGGATCATGAAGTTTAGTCAAGTAAAATGTATAAAATACAACGTACAATTTACAGAGGTAAAAACTAAATTTATGATCGTCTACAAGAACCTGTACAATGTAGAATGTACAGTGTACACTGTAAACTGTAAAAACTACACAAATATTTTCTTTCCATATGGAAAATTTCTTCAAAGAATGTATTTAAATTTTTACATGATTCATCCCAGAAAATACATTGAGAAAAAGTGTATACTTTATGAAACGCTCTTGAATTTTGTGTCCATTTTCATTTTTATTGATATGAGTTTTTTTCTCTTTACTCTTTTATTTTATTTTTATTTTACTTTTATTTCATGGAAAACTTGTAGAAAAAACCCCAAGTATTGACATTGTACTCTGTACACTTTAAAATCAAGCATATATTTGATTTCTTCAAACTTTGTTTTATGCCACGAGGCCATTTCCCCGTTTTCTTGAACCTTGAAGGACTTGGAAAAAAATAAAGTGTCGAGGTTTTTAACCAAAGGGGAATTTCTATGCATATTACAAAATGTGGTCTAAAAATGTAGGGAATACAAAAGTTGAATTTAAACCCAGCAGCGGTTTTCATTTTAAAAGTCCAATATTGCGGGAAAAGAAATGGTTCTTTAGAGAATAGCGAGCCATTGCTACTGGAATCGTCTCAATATCCATTACAATGTTGTGGAGTCAAGAGTGAAAGTACAGTGCTTTTATTTGAAAATGTAATGCAAAACTTGTCATGTGAAAGAAATCGGATATCGGAAATCGGGAATCGGAAATTCATTCAATGTTGAAGCTAACTTGTTTCAATATTCCTCACTTTCCTTTTCTCTTTCGCCTCCAGACTACTGGCACATCTACATTGATTTTTGATTCCTCTTTCAATATGGCATCAAAATAAAAATAAAAATAAATAGGTGAATGAAAATCCTCAATCTGGTCGTAAGTTGTAAGTTGTAAGAATTCTGTGACTTTTACAATATAACCTAAAAACAAACTCCAATTCAAATTCATCGCCTTTTTGAGTATTGCGTCTTTGGATTAATTTGGACATTGTGGTTCTTTCATTCATTTGTTTCAATAAAACAGGATGGCATCGATATCTGGAATACAAAATACTTAGACTGTTGCATTGCTGAAGCAATTGATGCAAGTTTGAAGAAGAATTTAAGGAGTGTAGTCAATGCTTATGATTATGCGTATAGTAAAATGCTTTCTCTTTTTTCATGTATCAAAGAAAATGAATAAAGTAAAATAAAATACAATTCAAATTCAACAGATAGATGCAAGCCAAAGTTATGATATTACTTTATACAGCAGTTGCACATGATATAGATATGAAATATGAGCACTAAGCATCTAGCTTAGTATAGTTGAGGAAGACTTACCGTCAAATGTGGGTGAGATGTCGGAGGCGAGTACAGCAGATGTGATGATAGTTAGGATGGCGAGAAGTGCCGAGTTGACAGTGATTGACAACCGACTCCGACTCCGCTTACTCCGCTTACGGCATTGGGGACATGACTCTTCCATCCTGCTCTGATTCCACAGGATCATCTGGTCTCGATGACTATTTGATTAGCTCCGAGTGAGCACGACGAGGAGGAGGATGAGAGGAAGAAACTCGACGGCCTTCCTTCTGTCGCTTGTCTTGTCTTCTTCTTCTTTCCTCTGAGTTGTATTCGGATGTGGTTTCCTCTTTCTAGTCCTTGTCGTCACTGGGCTTCTTTACTTTGCTTTGGTTTGGGTTTCGGTTTCAATTTTTTGGGTTTTGGTAGAAAACGGAGAAAAAGCCTTTCAGTTCTTCTCAAGTGTTCAATGTGTGTGTGGCTCAACTTACTGAGTATTTTTGTAGAAAGTTAAAGACGGCAGATGCCACAGACCGCACACCAAATACCAAACACCACTGATTTTACTGATGATCTTCTTTTTGTTCTTCAAGTCTTTTTCTTATGTAGTAAAAGGTAGAAATGATATCTTTATATAGTATAAAAAAGATTTCTAGGAGTCTTCTTGACTTGTCTTTGTATCTTCCTGTCTTCTTGTTTTTTGGGATTTTTTCTTGATTCTTCTTTATTTTCTGGTTCCTGGTGAAAAGTTTAACTTGCTTCCTTCAACTTGTCTCAAGCCTCAAGTCTCGAGTCTGGAGAACCTAATCGAAAGAAATGCCAACACTTATTTAAGACATTGAAAAATTGACTTTCACAGATTACCCGCTTTTTAACTCTCCATCCCATCAAAAATACATGTTATAAAAAAGTTATTCAGACACTTCACACTTCACACAGTCATAGTCATCGCCATAGTCAGCGTCATGAAGCATACATATAAAATATAAATGTCATGTGTGTGAAAAAACTATACAAAGAAAAAGAAAGGCCAAGTTTAAGTTGACAAACTTAAACTCACGTACTAGAGGACAAAATAACGTTACAGTACGTCAAAGCTCAAAACTCAATACTCAAGATTCAAGATTCAATACTCAAGACATGCACACACAAAAATAAATGCACAAAATCTGTATCCATCCAAATCTGTACTTGTTCCAGACTCCAGACAAGAATGAGTAAATAGGAGAGAGAAAAACCTGTAAACTTTTTCCATTATCACTAAATACACACTAATACACTTTGGGCTGTTTACTTTTCAACCCCTCCAAAACCAAAGCCAACGTCATGTCATCTCACTCTTTCCTCTTTTTTCTCACACACAAACACACAAGTACAAACGGACACACACTTAAAACACACACACACACACACAAGTCAATATGTCACTGCCTGTCTCTGTCTATTTTTCTATTTCTATTTTTCTTCTTCTCACTACAAAGGACAAGATCACAAGGAATTTTCATGTCATGTCTCTATACTCTTTACGCTGTTCACTGTACACACAATAGAATACAAAACACACACAGAGATTACTCGGCGTTTACTCAGTAAATTGATTCACCCAGGATTTTCTCCAATATTTACTCAAATTAAACAATCAACAATCAACCCTTTCTCATAAAGTCCCTGCATTATGTCTTAATGACATGTCAAAATATCTATAAAATATAAAATACACATATTCACAGCAAATATCTTTTTCGTTTCTTTGTATTTTTTTCCTCTTCTGTCTTGAACAACTTTACAATGTAAAAGAATCAATATTTAAATAACTGAAGTAACTGAGAAAATATACTCTGCACATTTTACATACAGTAAAACTCAGTAACTCATTAAGCAAAGACGATGATGCACTGACTGACTTTCTGTCTTTCTGTCAAAACAGAGACTGAAACTCTAAACTTTAAACTAAAGAATGTTTTAAAATTCCGTTTCATTCAAAAAAAGACCCAGAGTTTTGTAATGACAATGACAATGGTAAAAACTGTGTCATGAACTTGTGTGCATTTTTGTACTTTTGTATTTTGTACGTGAACATTTAGCTGATACTTTTTGTGCATTTACATGTGAATGAATGTCGATGTCGGTTGTCGTATTTCGTATTTCGTAAGTCTTATGTCGGGGTTATACCTTCAAAATATACTATATATTATATACTACAAAATATATTATGTAAGCAACTTCTTTTGTTCTAGGCTTTTCAAAAAAAACTACTGGAACTAAACATGTACATTGTGCATCTCTGTATAAGGCAAAAGGTAAAAGGTAGAAGAATAAAGTTGGTCGTGGATTTTTGAAGGAAAGAGCTCATCAGGGTTTACTTTATGTAAGAGATGATGACAAAAACAACAGAGGGTTGGAAAAGGAGGAAAATGTACAAAGCTAAAGAGAGCAGAAAAGCCAGTGTACAGTGTACATTTATGTAAAACGTGCAGAGTGCAACACAAAACTACAAATGAACAGTTTAAACTTAATGGTAGAAGAGAAAAATGCATAACTGTACGTTTAACCTACTGTTTCTTTGCTGCCATTATTATTATTATATCTCTGAGGAAAACGGAGGAGCGAGACTTTTGATTCCTCTTTTGTTTTGTTTTTTTATACTGGGCATACTTAGACATTAGACATGTACGTGGTTTTTAAGCTGTATCTGTATTTAGTATTTAGGGATACAGATATAAGAAATAGCGCATTGCGATCCAATGCAGTACAGACAAAAACATACAAAAGGAGTCAAAGTCAAAGCCAGAGTTACTTGTACAGTAAAGCATGTAGAATGTATAAAAACAACAGCGCTCAAAGAAAGGAAGTAAGAAGAAAGAAAAATGAAATAAATGCACCCTGGAACGACACTCATTATTTTCAAAACAAACTGTCTCCCAGCATGCTTTGACATACACTTCACATAGCTACAAACTACGAAATACAAGAAAAAGATACAAAGTACAGAGTACAAAGTATAGAGATGATGCTGAAGCTACAGCAAAAGTCAAGAAATGCATCTATAGCAACAACAACCACTGCTGTGCATACAGATTACTCATACTCAAAACTCAAGACTCAAGATTCTCTTTTTTCCGAACTGTGTACTTTGTACACTCAAAATTACTTGAATTCCACCAAACCAAACCAAAGTGCTTCATGCAATGCACATTGAACGCAAAAGAAGAAGAAGAAGAAGAAGAAGAAGAAGAAGAAAGAGGAGAAGCGAGAAAAAATGAAACAGAACAAAGTATTTCCATTCTTTGTTTTTCAAAAGACAGTGACAAGGACAGCAGCAGCAGCAGTAGCACAGCAGAAAGCAAAAAAATGAAGAAGCATGAAGACGAAATATACGACATGTACATCTCTACATTCTACATACGCAACCCAACAAACGACTACTACTACTAGGAAACAACCTAACGCCACCACCAACCACCACCACCACCTACACACCAAAATGTACACAGATTATTTATCTCTATTTACTGCATCCATGGTTCATGTAGCAAGATATCTATATATTCTGTACTCTATATAGACAAAAGCTATCTGTAGTGTGGACGTGGACCACCAATTTTTTACTAGTGTCTAGACAAAAAAATTTGGATTGCCCCTTTGATTTTGTCATTGGCTGTGACTGTTTTTCCACGTACTGTTTTAACACACTACAACAAAACCACACATATCCTCTTAAGAAATGTTTTTGTTTGACGATATGAAATTATTCCATCATTCAGTTTTCATTCATTCATTTAGTCATTCAGAAAAATTCGTCAAGTCTTCATCACAAGTGCCAAGAACTAAGAACTACGCGTCTTCATTTCATTCATAAATTCAAAAGCTCAAAAGCTCATCTTGAAGCTTGAGAAAAAGTAAAAGCAAACTTAATTCAAGCGAATTTTGGATACATGCAAATTGGAAAAAGAATACAGCATTTACACTAAAGTAAAAACAAAAGTAGAAAGGACGATGGAAAAGGAAAAGGGAAAACATTCAACAACTTGAGCTTTTCCCCCCACAAGAAGAAAACAAAGCATAAGTCAAAAATAATTTCCAAGTCATCAATTCCTCTCATTGATGGTTTTTAGTTCCTCTTTCAGTGGCTCATTCATATTATTTCCGATACAATGCTTTCTCCATATGCTTTTCTACACATCAATAATCTACATTCTGTATTGTAGAGAAAACACAAAGAATCACGTCACTCACCTCTAAAGTCAAAGTTGAGAACTTGGATTGGATTATGGCAATAAGAACCAAATAGAAGAGAAGACTGGAGAAGAAATACTTGTTGTTTATTAAGTAGTTGTGGGGGTTGTTGCTCTAACCTTTGAGATTGTACTTTCTTGAATGCAGAAAAGTTTTTCGGGTGAAACAATGACAACGAAACCGGGATGGAAAATGCAAGGCAGGCAATTCAATCCAATCCGATTGAAGTTCGGAGTTTGGAGTTCGGGGTTTGGGACGTGGAGGAGTGAGTCGACTTGGCCTGACTTGACTTGACTTGAGTTGAGTTGAGTCGGTTTAGTCGTCGTAATGATGAGGGTGACTTGGATATTGATAATGACTCTTGTTCTGACACAGCTGGTATTCCGAGAAAAAATCACTTGTAATCGAGAGAGATTGATATGAACCAAGTTTCAGTTTGGGGCAAGTTTCTCCCCCCATCGTCATAAAAACAAGAGGAAAATATCAAAGCGGGAGACGGGACTTTTCCTTACATGAAAAAGAAATACAGAAGACTGAGAAGAAGATGGAGAAACTCACGGGGTAACTTTCTCTTCTCTCGTATGTTTTTTCCTGTATTTTTTCACCCTCTCATGAGTAGTGGAGTTTTCCCTTCAAGTTGTTGTAGTTGTAGTATTTTGTAGTTCCTCTTCTGAGTAATTGTTTAGGTGGGGAAACACGGATGTGGTTTGGCTTGGTTTGGGAAAGTACGTAAAAGTACAAGAACACGGACAAGTACTACTCTGGAAAAATGGGGAGAGGGAGAAGATGGTAAAAAACAATCCGAAAATCCACCTCGGTACTTTGGATTTTTCTTCCCAGTTCCAATAGTTTCAGCTTGTAGATACAATAATAATATCCAGTCACTCCTTCTTCTTTATTGAAGAGGAAGACGAACAGTCGAACAGTTTAAGCTGTCAAACTGGATGGTTTATTTTCCTCTCCAATGGGAATATCAGATCCAGATCCACCTGAAAAAAAATAAAAGCAAAAAAAAGTTAGTTCCCCCTTTTCTTTTTCTTTTCAAGTATTCAAGTATTTTGTTTTTACTCTTAGATTTTGTTTTTTATTTTCATTTTTTTTCAACCACAGTCAAACTTACACTTTCATATCAATCCTATTTTCCATGTAATTTCCTAATCGTTTACCCTCCATCACTCAAAAATGTCATAGATACATAAACAATAATGATAATAATAAAATCATGAAACGTGATTGTGCAAAAGCACAAAAAGTATTGTTCATTCACCTTCAAAATACCTCTTTTTTATTAGATAAAAAAACTTTATTACAAAAGAATCATATTCAATTTTACTCCATTAAATTTATTTTGCACCTCTCATTTTTGTGAAGAACTTCAAATTCAGATTTTTGAACCTCGTCATTATCAAAGTTTTGCCATTTTTACAATAGAATTTTTTCAATAAAGAATCAAATGATGAAACTGTGTCATCATACTTGATACTTTATACATGAAGTTGACGAGAAATAACGTAATATGTGGAAATTATGACACTTTGATTTAAAAAATGAAAGAAAAACTTGAATCAATCAACTTGGAAAAAGTTATAGAAATATTTATAGGTCAATGTAACAGAATAAAGGAGAAAATGGATGAGAAGAACTTTAAGTGATTCCGTTGATTCAGTTGCTTTCATAATGTATAATGTGAGAGGAATCCTGTTGTGCGGAATTTGAATGAGGTGAGGCAACTGTTACCTACTTTTCATTTCTCTTTTCATAAACTCTAGACTCTAGTGATTTCTCTAGTGTATTGTACACGGATGGAAAAGTTCACCGTTTCCATTTCCATTTTCATTACTCAGACGGGAGGAATAAATTATTTGAATGTGGGAAATGGGGAACTTAAGATATTTCAAAGATGGATGTTACGGTGCTAAAGGAAAAGGGAAAAGGATTTCTCCAAATTCCAAACTTCAAACTCTTGATTCCCGAGTCTCGTTTCTCCTGAATCTTCGATTCACAATTCCCCATTGAAAGCTTCTTCTTGATTCTTGGTATTCTCTTCCAACTTAAACCCTGACCTGACCTATAAAATGTGCTAGTTCAAATTCCAAAGCTCTTTACAGGCTGCACTTCCCTCCCCAAAGAATAATAAGAATAATTATTATAGACAAGAGATCCGGCTCTACACTCCCACTGATGGTTCATGGTCAGCAAGAATAATGCAAAATAGTCCCCTTGGATTTAGTAGACTACCAGATTTATTTGCCCACATTCTACATTCGACATTCTGCAGTCTTGCAATGTGCATCCAAATTTCCGTTTTGCAACCCACAGCTGGGAAACTGTGCCAGTCAACAGTCAAGTCAACAGCCTTCAAAGCTAAAGAAATTCAGTAGCAGTAGCTTTTGGCCTCTGTTAAAATGAAAATGGTGGAACATATTTTAAACATGCAAAAAAGACGGCAGACTTTGACTTCCTAAACTCTCGAGTACAAGCATTTCTTACCATAAGCTACAATGAAAACGTTGGAGATGAAAATGGCAAAGTATTCATATTAGTAAAGGCTCATTTTCCCTTTACTGGAAACTTGAAAATTGAGACCAACGACTGGAAATTGCAAACTGCAAACTATGACGCTTATTCTCAAATTCTCAAACTCTGGTAATATTACATAGTTTGTCAAACTGGAGCAAAGTTACATGAAAATGTGCACGCATGAAGGATGGAAGCATAATGGAACAAGAACAAGATTTGCAGACTTGATAATAGCCATTTGGTCAATTTATAGTGTCTACACTCCACATTTTGAACTCGCATTTGTAGCCTGCCACATGTCACACTTTCCATTATTTTTGGCCCCTCTTTAGAAAACCTTGGGTACATGCATATAAAAAGCATATATGATAGAAAACAGAGGATATGACACCATGAGAAGAAATCTCTCGCCGTTGTAGTTTCCTCGTAGAAGCACAAATGATGATATTATTCAAGAAAGAATCTCCATGCTCCGTTGCCAAGAAAAATTTAAACCAGGACGAAGGAAGAAAGATCAAGGCAATGTTGAAAATTACTTTGACTTTTAGTTGGAGAAAGTTAAACTTGTAACTAGGACAAGCAAATTGCTCCCATTTCCAAATCCAGTTCCAGTTTCACTACAATTTCCATACATGTGCGAACTACATTTTCAATCAAAACTAGAACCAGCCAACTTTGAACTTTTTAAAATTTCCTATAACCCACTTTAACCTTTCAAAACTTGTGTACTTGATACTTGATATTGACAAACGGATACCTGAACAATTTTTAAAAGTATAATGAGCAGTAATAAATCAAAGTATTTTGAATTGTGAAAATGTATTTTTATTTTTAAAAAATACAAGAACATCTTTCAATATAAAAAAGACATACGAATAAGAATTTTCTTTTCCATCTAAGAAAAAGTAAGATATAATAAGATGGATATCTTTCTCCTATCAGAAAATTATCAGCGGGAGTTTTCTCCTTTAAATTAAGTCTTTAGAAAATATTTAAACGGTACAGTATCCGTATTTTAAAACTCTTGAATTTTAGAATAAAGACAAAAGTGTCAATAGATCTTCCCCTTCAATACAAGTTCAAAAGTTTCCAGCTGAGCCACAGTAATATTTTCTTCAAAGTGTAATCTACTTGTAATCTGACTCCTTTTCTTTGTTTTTTATCCATCTTCTTTGGAAGAGCCTCAAAACTCTTTAGTATAACAAATGGGAATTATAATTTATTTTTTTCTTGTTTTTCTTTTACATTTGGTTTTTGGTGTTTGGTGTTTGTGGTAAATAAATAACTAAATGACTTGTGAAACCCCCCACACGCGTCAAAATTTTGGAGTTTGGGTAAAAAATGACTGCTCTTTTACTTTCTTGTGTTTTTTTTCTTTTTCTTTACTAAAGATGGCAAACTGTGCTGGTGTGTGAGGGAACAATACAACAATATAAGAATATGAGTGAGGAGTGCAGTACCATTAGCATTACTATTACTATTATCGTTAAAAGTACCAAAAAATCAGAGTCAGAATCAGAATCAGAATCAGTACAAGAAAACAAACACCAAACAAATAAACGACGCTCATAAGGTATCCTGATATCCCGAGTTGGCATTAGTACTTGAATTCTTCTTCTTCTTCTACTTCTTCTTGTGCTTCCTTGTCCTTTTTTTTATTCTTTATTTTTCTTTCTTCCTCGTCCGCTTCAAATAAATAAAGGCGAGGAACAAATGCTGAGGACAGAAAAGATATAAATCCATCCGCAGGAGAGACAGATACACACACTGAGAGAAAAAGATCTCGTCGGAGAAAAGTGAAGGAGTTTACATGTGCACAGATGAAAGATGATATGCAATGAGAGAGGCAAAGACAGAACAACGAACAAACCATATCACATCATATCATAACATACAATTTACAATTTACCAGAAACCAGAACCAGCAACAGAAACAACACAAGTAACACTCCTAAACTTCATACTTCATACATATCTTTATATGGTTTGGGTGAAATGAGTTGTGGGTGAAATAACGCATCTTCTTTATTCGTATACTTTATAAAGATACAGATAGTTGAGTCAACCCTAAGAATTTTTCAAGTGTCTAAATTCTAAAATGTTATCCTGGAAAAATCTATCTATATTTCTATAAAAGGATGGAAATAAACTCATCTTAAAACTTTGAAGGTTGAAGGTTCACTTTATAAAAATTTGTGACAGAAATCTCAGAATCTCAGAATCTCCAGATTTTTTCCTTAGATGACTCAATGCCAAAATCCAAAATGCTAATAAAATTATTGTTTTTTTCTGTCCTGTTAAAGGTGAATTAAAGATAAACTTTGGGTTTGAAATGACAGCCATTGAGGATAAAGAATAAAAAGTATGGCAAATATTAAAAGTTTGCACAAGTATAAAGTAGAAAGTTAAATAAACATCATATGAAAGAATATACTTGAGTTTTGTACGAGTTTGTAGGCTGTAGAATCTAGAATTGTCTGCTGTTGTCATCATGATAGTCATTGTATTTGTATTTGTAGTTTTTGTCGTTCTCGTTGTTGCTGGAAAAGGAGAAAAGAGGTTTAGTGGGAAAGCATCTCTTAATCATCTGCGGACAACATCCAACAAATAATACGTGCGGACCATTACACTCAACCTAAAAGACCTCTGAATTTAATTTATGACCATTTGACCAATAGCAGTCGCGTACAACATTCAATGTTCAATGTACAGTGTACAAAGTATACTGCATGCGTTTTTATATGTATAAATTGTATATGTTATATTTTACATGTTCAGTCAGTGTTCAGTGTTCAGGGACATTGGTTTCCTCCATTTCTCCAACTTTATCAACAGCTCTCCAGCACATTGTACGTCGTACCAAAGAGGAAAAGAGGAAAATAGGAAAAGAGGAAAAGAGAGGACACAATAGCTAGCAAAAGTCGTCAACATTTATTCAACCATGCAACCACATATTACACCAAAAGTTTCGACTTGAACTCTAGTAAAGACTCGAGTTGGGGAAAACCAACTAAAATGAACCAACAATCCATTCCATCGACTTCCAGTTGAAGTTCAAGTTGGAATTGGAATTGGAACTGAAACTGGAATCTGAGAGTTGGACTCGTCCAAAAGTTGGAGCTTCTCCTTTCTACTTACAAAAGTATGCATTGCAATGAACATTTCCATTTCCTCAGAATCGCGACGATTTGCTGATGGGATAAGATGAGACCCTTGTGGATTCTCTGTCTCTGCCTGTAGTCTATACTTAAAGGTATAACGTAGACTACAATAGATACATGTGAATACGGCACAAAGGCAAAGACAACTGTGAAACAGCGAGGCTGTGGAAACTCTCCAATTCCACTCCATTACTTATAAACAGTAAAATACCAATACGAATACCAATACGAATGCGGATGCTGATGCCGAAGCCGATAGTGAACTAAACATAAACGATGAGGATGTGGGGAAATATGGAAGGAAAATGAAAAAGGTCGCCTCAATGAACCACGGAGAACGGAGAAGAGAGAAGAACCAAAACCCAAGACATGAGACTTGGTGAATGGTGAAACGACAAGACAGAGAACATCATTATCTTCCACTCATTTGAACACAATGACCCATATTCTCTGTCTCTCTGTCTTTCAACGTACATATTGTAAATTGTAAATGTTATGGAACTTTTTTCCCTTCTTCTTTTCTTTCAAACCCCAAAATCCAAACTCCAAAATCCACAGTTCAAACCAAAACTAAACCAAACCACACCATCTTGAATCTTGACACTCATCTTTAACCGCCATCCAATCCACAAATGATAAATCGTCTCATCTCCTTATTCATCTAGAAACATAAGCTCATAAATCTACGATATTTTAAAATGTATCTAGATTCTAGAGCCCAAAATTATTAAAAGCCCCAATTTTACAAATTAAACCAAAATATTAAATGAATATTTGTTTATCTTTTTATGAGTGTAAAAACTTGGGGTTTTTATTACTTTATTATTTTTTGAAAAAAAAATCATGGACAATGAAACTCGGCTTTAAATTCTGTGGATTTATAATTTTGAGTGATACACTGTCCCAAAATTCCAGACCAAAATACTTGTATTTGTCGAGTCTCGAGTCCTTATGAGTTGACAAATGGGTACAAATGTGGGTCCATCTCTTGTCTCTTGTCTTAGTACATACGCGGACATGCATGAATTTTTATGGATGTGTTTCCCTACTGTAGCCTGTAGATCGTAAAACTCTTCAATATCTTTTCCTTCTTAAGCTTAACCTCAGCTCTGTTCAGCTCTGTTCAGCTCATGCCCAATCTGCTACTTTGTGAACAACAATAACAATCGATTTGTCTTTTTTGTCCCTCTTCATTCTTCCCTTGTTCATACTACATTCTACATATACATTTTACATACATACAATAATATATCTTTCCCTTTCCGTTTTACTGCCATTTGATGACTACAACTCCTCCATTTTTCTTATCTTATCTAATCACAGACCGTCAGGCTACTTACTTAAACCTCAACAAATATCCTTAATTTCCAGAGCCAAGGACAAGGACAAAACCTATCCAAATACAAATACATATAGAAAAACAAAGAAAAAGCATATAAGCAATATATAAACCAACAAACACACCAAACCAAACCGACAATCCACAATTGACAATCGACAATCGGCAACCGTCTCTCTCTCATTAGAACGTATGCGTCTTCTTGCGGTTAATCCAGTACTAAATCCAGCATCCAAAACCAGAATCAGAAGCAGAGTCAGAACAAAAAAACCAAAATGTTGAAGTGACGTGCAATCCACAATTTGACTATAAACACATCAAAAATCTACATTCTACATGCAGATGAAGAATAAATACAGATAAGAGATGAGCGTATGGATACGCACAACGCACACGCATAGATAAACACTAGAACACTAGACACAAACTTCAGGTGGAAATCATTAAAGAGATGAATAAGTTGAGGGCGGTGAAGTGAGATGTATATTCGTATATTATGTAATCAGGGTTGAAGCCAGCCCAGCAACGCTTATTTATTTACTTGCTGACTGACTGAATAAAGAGAGAGAGTGGACCGAATTTATATAGAAAATTGGCTCAAAACTCAAAGCTCAAAGCTCTCGGCATTATTCTAATGTGCGTTTGTGATTGAAGAACCCTAAAAAATAACAAAGTATCCATGATATACAGATAGAATGTACATTGTGCTTTATACATTGTACATTGTACATGTTACAAGACAGTAATTTAGTGGCGTATGCTAAAGTCATTGCATTAGCTCTTTTCTGCAGTGTATGTTCAAAGTGTGTTTGGTGTTCATGTTCATACGGTATAAATTATCTGAGCCATCACGTAAAATTTACCACCTAATTTAGAACTTGCGTTCACCCGTGTGTTGTGTGTGTAACTCATGTTGCACACTGCGTATAATGTAAAATTCACATTATAAAAGCTTCCTCTTTTGACTGCTACTCTTACTCTTGCTCTTGCTCTGATTTCCATAGTAAAATATATTTCGGGAAAAAGAGGCAGCTCTAATCTACACACTTTACATTCTACTAGTACATTGTACATTGTGGATAGACCCAAGATGAAGTTTAATAGGTCTTCAGTCTTTTCATCATCATATATTTAAGGATATGGGGCAGTAAGGAATCATAAAAAAGTTGATTTGGCTTTGGCTTTGGTCTTCATTCACTATTTAGTTTAGCTACCAGATTTTTCCATGAATATGCATCCAGTTCAAAGTAGTACAAAATGAATAATACATGGAAAAACCTACAACCAAAAACCGACAACCGACAACGGACAAGAAGAACTCATCATAAAATAGTGATATAAGATATTAGTAATGCTTCATTCTCGTCATTTCTATCTATTTCTCCTTCCTCTTTCTCTTCATGAACCCTTCAAATTTGTTATTTCTTGTTCCAAAACGTTTTTTCCATGACTATGACCATCCTCCTCTACACGTACTACCGTATACATAAATTGTACACTGTACACTGTGCATTGTACATAATCATCATTATTGTTATTCCAACCCTCTTCTTTTTTTTCTTCTTCTTTATGTAAACATTGGATCAAAAACCAAACCAAACCATACCAAACTGAAAAGTACGGAGTATTATTTGGGTTATAACGACAGAAGATAGATAGAAAGAGCTGTAGTAATACAGTCGTTGCGCATTTACACACAAACACATACATATACTTGTAGAGAAAATTGTAATGGGCATGTTTTCTCATATTGCCGTCAGTCACGCTATTACGAATCAAAAATAAATATGTAATATTCTCCCTCTTCTTTTTTTCCTTCTGTTGATGCAACAAACAGTCAGTAGTCAGTAGTCAGAACTATCTTGTAAAATCCCATCTGTAGATTCTTTTTCTGACCAGCAGACATGCACCTTTCAAACAGCCACATCATTTGTGTGCCTTGCACAAAACTGTACTGCACTATGCTTTACTATGTATCTACAAAAGTGTACAACAGTTTAGATAGTGTTTGCAGTAAAGGTACTTGAAAAAACTGGAGACTGGTTCTGAATCTGAATTTGGAAGGATGGATGGACTGGTGAGGAAAAAGCTATAATAATAATCATCTTTTACGTATACTTATGTTTAGTTTAGTTTGTTCAAAAAGTTATGTATGTTGCTTTGAGCTTTGAAATTTGACTTGAGCTGAATCGAGATTGAGATTGAGAGTGAGAGTAAAAAGTAAAATGAACAAACCCCTTTTTTGTAAAAAATTCAAGTAAATCCCCAACGAATTACTCCATTAAGGAAATGGAACAAATTCCTCTAGTTTTTTTTGCACGTCCCATTTTCTCTCTCTCTTTATTCAAGTTTGTTGAGCTGACGGCTGAAAGTTTCACGATTCACGATCAATGTTATATTATGCAGTAGGAAAGTAGGAAAGTAAGATGGGAAAATAAGACAACTTTTTACATGCATTAGCTTAACAAAAATAGTTGTATAGAAATATGTTCCATTCTCTCTTGATAATATCGTCATTGGAATAACAAGGAGAAGAAGAATGAGTTTTCTGCATTTGATTGCTGCCCACTACCAACTATCAACTGATACTGGCGCTGTTTTTGCTCGTACTTTGTATTGTATTTTCCCATAAATTTTGCAACGCTTAATGTTTTTAGCATGTATACCACAAATCTAATTGTGTTGGCATACTTTGTACTTTGTACAAATATGACTGATGCTTTGAGACTTGAGACTTGAGACTTGAGATTAGAAACGTGGTGCAAATACCCAAAAAAGAAGTAAACTACATTATATCATATTTTAAAGACTTGTTTACTTTACTTTTTTCCCTGTTACATCATTTTCTCCACAATAGACGTATAATGTTAGTTACTTTGAATATTGGCTTTCTTTTTTCTCTTTTTCTATGGACTATGGAGAATAGCAAAAAAGTAAAAAAAATGCACTACAAATTTTATGCATGCAATTTCTACAACTTTCTATGTAGATACAAACTGTACAATGTACAATGCCTCATGTAATAATAAAATAATAAGAATCAAAATGCAAAGAAGGGCGTTAGAGATTGTCAAGAAATTGTGAGAAAAATAGCTTTTCCCCATTTATCTCTCTCTATTTTTCTTCCATCTTCCATCTCCGTCTTCCTCTTTTTCCCTGTCTTCTTCTTTCCTCTCCCTCTCTTTTACTGTGCTGTACTTTGCTCTGTCGACTGTGGACTGTGGACTGTCGACACGATGTACATTGAAAAATACAGATAGGATACGGATATGGATATGGATATGGATAAAGATACCATGAAGCACAACAGCAGGAGCAGGCAGACAAACAACCAGAGAAATATGGAAGATTCTCTTTGGAAAATGAATATTACAATTGCCTTTGAAATTACTGGATCGAGGAATCGAGAATCGAGAATTTCTGAATAGATATCTATATCCATATACTTGTGCTCTTATTATCCAGAGGATTTTTGGTTCTTGCACTGTGTAGGCAGTGAGTCGTAGGAGATATGTGGCCGTTATATTACATTGACTTGGCTTGTTCGTTGTTCGTTGTTCGTTGGTTGTTGGTTGTTGGTTGTGAACAGGGAAATGGACATGTATGTGGATGACTCGGAGAGCTGGGAGATGGGAGAGTTGCGGATGCAACGGAGGAGTGAGCAACTTGTACATTAAGAAGAAAAAGAATAAGAGGAAGAGGAGAGAATGCAGTTTGCTCCACAAACCATAACATCTTATAGAGCATCACTAAAGCCCATTATGCTTTTGAGATGCCAGGACGATCCATACAAAATATCTGTTTGTCTGCCTCCATCTTCTTCCTCTGCTTCTTTTTCTTCTTCTTTTACTTCTTCTTCTTCATCTTACTGTACTTATTGTATTGTATTCTATTTTATTGTGTGTGTGCAAGTTCCCTTACGAAAAAGGATGATTCATAGTTTCTTCCTCCTTTTCCTTTTCTTATCCACCATCCACCATCCGCCATCCTCAATAGACATACATAGAAAATAGATAGGTATATTATATTACTATATGTGGAGAAGAATAGAAAAAATACTACAAGATTCAACGATCAGTGGCAGTGGCAGTGGCAGTACTTTAAGTGAAAATCCACTGTCTGCCCATCTTCTTTTCTCTGTTGTTAGTTGTTGGATGTTGGATGGATTTGGATTTGGATTTGGATAAACATGAGAAAGTACACATTTTATTACACATATTTTAGATGCAGTCATTTCATTGTCATGTACAATGTATGTTGTACATTGTACATGTATTTTAGCAAATCTTTCTCACTCTTGCTCTTTCTCACAACTCACAACTGCTGAGTCTGAGTCTTATCCTCTTCCGCCCTTTCTTTCCCTTTCACATGTGAAAGCAGTGGCAGTATATATGGTAGATGGTAGATAGACTGGAACAGGGAAACTTGTGATGATTTTCCAACAAAATAAATCCAAGAGGAGAATAAAGTAAAAACCAAACCGAATTTACAACACGTTCAATGATATTGATAGATAGATAGATGAACGGATGAATGTACTACCTATAACAAAGTAATGTAAGCACGGACTGGAACTGACTGACTACAGCACAAGAAGGAGAAGGAAAGCGAGGAGAATAGGAGAAAGTGGAGAGGGGAAAGAACGGAAGTGCGGGAGAAATGTCGAAAAATAGGGAAAACATGCCAGCAATTCCATTAGCAAAACTACTACTACCACTACTACTGTTTTGCGTCCCTCTCGTTTATGTATCTTCATTAGAAGAGACGTTCAGATTCCGCCACTACCACTACGACTACCACCCCTGTACTGTACTGTACTTTGCTGTACTTGCTCATATCGTTAGCTTCCGGAGACGGAGCCGAATCTTCTTTTTTTCTACTATCATTTGATTTCTCCCTTGTCTACTTTTTTTTTACTTTTATCTGCGAATATTACATTACATAACATTGCAGTCCATTTTCTGTGTAGTGTTTGAGTAAGTACAAGGAAGGATGTGGAATGTGGAAAGTATCTAGAATCTAGAATCTAGAGTCAAGAAAAGAAACCTTTCAAAAAACTACCCTTCTTAGATTCAAAACATTAAATTGAAAAATATTTTGTATTTTGCCTCGTCTTTTACTTTTTACAAAATCTCAAGTTCAAAATTCAACAAGAGTCCAAAGGCCTTTAAAAAAGAAATCAGAAGAGTGGTTTTCCATCTTTTATTTTTATTGAGGTTATTGATACGATATTACAGAGTATAAAGTATAAAGATTAAGATGGTCAATACTCGGTACTGGGCTTTCTTTTTAAAGAAATATACTTCTGTTGTAACTAAAGTACAAAAGGGAACTAAATGAATCATTGAATATTTTCTGAAAAAGTATCTAAATGAAGATACTCAGAAGTAATGAAACACTGTTCTTGTTCAACTTTTCCGGTTACTCCGGTTTAGTATGTGCAGATTATCTGTGGAGAGAAACTCCTTTCATTTCATGAAGGAATTTGAGTAATAACAGTAGCAATAAGAAACAAAGTCGTTGGAGAACTTTAACAGCTTGTTGTCAATTGGTATTCGTATTCGTACTCGTATTCGTATTGTTCTGCTACTGGACACTGGTTACTGGTTACTGGTTACTGGATACAAATAAAAGGAGTAAAATAAGATGGTTATCTCTCTTATATTTTCTTGGAGACTTGGTTGCGCTATATGGGAGCAGAGGATTCTTTTTATTTTTTATTCATTTTATTAACCATAACATTGTTTGACCATGAGAAGTAGAGAGAGAAGAATTCCTATATATTTGTATTTATAGCGAATACTTTGGTGGTCATAAAATGAGCAAGTCCTTGGATCTTGGATCTGGAATCTTGGAAATTCATCGGATGTCACAGTAAAACAGAAGCTCAGACGAAGATGAAGATGAGGATGAAGAAAATGAAAAAGTGGATGCGAGGAACTGATAAACATTTGACGACGGTCAGACATCAGCGTCAGCTTGTATCTGCCTCTGACCCAGAAGCCAAAGCCAAGGCTGTAGTTATAAAATTGTGCGAGAATGAGAACTAGTGGAGGGAGTCTATCAAACCACTTAATATTACTACCTCGTTTTATTCCCAGTATTCAACGGATAATTTTGCCCACTGACTTTACCAGTTAAATGAAGTTGATACTATGTATGTAAGACTCGAGACTCGAGACTCAAGTATTATTAATGCCACTCGTAATATCAGCACATCTACATCTACATCCACATCCACATTTACTTACTACACACACCAGGCGCGCACACCACAACCATATTCTGTAAAACTGTAGAAATAGTGAAAACATATTAAATGAGAAGGAAACGGCATAAAATATCTACAAAAAAGTTGTGAATTTATGGACTGGCCTTTGGATCAAATGCACAGATTCTAGATTCTAGATGCTAGATTCTAGAAAAATTTAGGCTCCACTTGTATCTCTTTTCTGTGTTTCTTTTACTTCGAATTTGTTTGGATGTGGAATACACATTGTGGATGTTTTGGCTGGAAAAATTATATTCTTTACGACCTCTCATCTACTCCAAGAAGCTACAAAGTAGCTTCATAAAAATGCACTTACAAGAAATAAAATTATACCGTCTTTGATATTTCAAAGTCTGGCTCGGGCTCTGTCTCTGACTCTGTAAGCAATAGATTTACTACCAAAAAATACTAGTACTCTTATTCTTCCTATTACTCTTTCGTATTACATATTGCACATTCCAGAATCCACAATTCATCCACAGCAACAACTACATACTTTATGTATTTGCACAAGGGCAAAGAATCAAGAATCAATACAAATGGACGCAAAAATTCACTATCAACCAAACCATAGTTTTTATTTGACTTAAAAAAGTGAGACAAGTTTTTCTTTCTTGAATTCTTGAATTCTTGAATCTTGACATTAAAGTTCATTAACTGTTAGTTGTACAATGAGCATAATATTTGTTTCCCTTATTTTTTGTGTAGGTAACTTTGAACCCCGTAAGTCACACAATTTAACCAGTCAACTACTTATTATTCCAAAGACCGTCACTCTCTAAACTCTGTATGCTGTGTAAATTGGACAAAAAAGGAAATGAAATGTCTCGACTTTTGAGTCTCGATTCAAAATGCACTATGCAAATGTACAATGTTCAACAACTTTAAATTTACATGTACGTGTACATTGTACATTGTACATTGTACACAGTCAATGTTTACGTATTTTAACGTTACACACATTTGTCATTTAGTCTGTACATTGTCCATCCACATTCAGAGGATCTTAAAATAATGGCCAGGCATTACACGGTAAGGCAAGGTAATCAAACAATCCAACATGCAACAAGCAACAAGCTGGACCAAAACCCAAACGGAGCAACACTTGGACATTTCACTAAACTCATGAACAATAGTCCGAATCCCAGACTACGCGTGTCAACGTTCAACATTCAACATTCAACATCCAGCATTTTCAACATAGATTCAAATCCAAAATACAAAATACAAACGTAAACATCTGTATAGGAAAACAAGTCTCAAGACTTAGGACAAGTTCATGTATAAAGAGAAGAAAAGACTCACATCTTAATTTTACACATCACCTGATGCAACAGTTTCAAAAGTTTAGACCATAGAGCAAATAGTATAGAGTGTGGAGTGTAGAGCTTTGAGCGTTGTATAAGAATAATTGATGTCTTCTCGTTAGTGTGTCTCGTGTCACTGTTTTAAGCAGATAGGGGAGTCTTATTATTTGCCCTATTCAAATTCAAATTCAAATAGTTGTATATTGTATAGAGAGAAGAGAAACACACACGGGCTCTTTCTTTCTTTTTCTCCATTCTCCATTGAATTGAATTCAGAGACCCCCCAAGCTAACCACTTTATTATAATAATGACCTAACATGAACAGGAGACAGATGAACAGAACACCATGTTACTCAAATCTCAAATCTCAAAGTCACATCCTCAACCAAAACCAAAACATCACCAGCACTGAACAAACTTGGGCATGAAATGACATAAACACATTCACAAACATAGAAAATACAATACAAAATACAATACAAACATTGTAAAATAGATACATGTTTTTCAAAGGGTTATAAATTCAAACTCAGAAACTCAGAAGATCAAGAAAAAATACTGCCCTTTTTCATGTACTGACAATATTAATTCTTTTTAATTCCCCGATTCTTCTCTGTGTTTTCAAGTAATTTTGGATTCAAATATCTTTTTTGAAGATTATGCAGATTAAAGAGTCTAGAACAATGGAGTTTCTTTTAAAACTAAAGTAAATCAAGTTTATTTAAATAGCTTCAAAGATCAACAGTCAACAGTCAAGAATCAAGAATCTTACACAATGTACAATTTAATCAAAACTGAGGTACTTTTGAAGTGTACCTTGAATCTTGAATCTTAAGTCAACAAAACGCTGGAATGGAAAAGAAAAAAGAGGATTTATTATTCATTTTGTTGACATATTGTTCAATACTAAAAATTACATAAATAAATATATCCGTTTTTTTTGTACAAAGCTTTCTTTTGTAAAATCATCAAAAAGGAGTTGCACTGTAATTGAATTGAATCTTGAACAAACTGAACAACTGAACAATTGAAAATTGATATCAAGGACAAAAGAAAACAAAAAAACAATCTTTTTATTCTCGATTCTCCATTCTCAAAAAGAAATTTCAACTTATTCTCATGCAATTGTTTATTGATTATTATTGTTGATGTTGATGTTGATGTACTTTTAAAGGTTTTCCACTACGTTATTTGTTCTTCATGATTTGTACATGTTTCACGTAAAGTGGAAAGTAAAGTGCATGTTTCAAAATGTTTACACAGGGATTTTGGGTCCATTTTCCAAATACCAAGTACCAAGTACAAAATAGAAAATACTAGATTCCAGTGTCCTCGAATTCCGTCTCCTTTTCTTGTACAAGAAGAACAATTTCCCTCTCATTCCTATTCTCAACTGGTACTGGTATCTTTCATCATTTCACTTTAATTCGTTTAAGAAACCAGTCGCAGTCAGCACTTGTGATTCTGACTCTAGTTCTGATTCTGACTTTGTCATGGACTTGAGTTTGGGACAATGACAATACAGAATTTCAATTTTCAATGTGGGTAGAAAGAGAGCAAAGAAAAGAGCAAATACAAGAAAAGAGAACAACAAAAACAACTTTGCATTTCTATTATAGATTTTAGAAGCATACTTTGAAAATGAAAATGAAAATGTTTTCCCTCTTTATCGCTCACTCTTAGAATTTTCCCGGAATCCTAGAATTTCTAGAATTCTGTCTCTGTGAAAGAAAACAAAGGTTCATCATTCTTTCTTTCCTACACATTACACGTTACACATACAGATACACTTGTATTTTGTATACTGACGCAAGCCATGAAGAATGAAGAAGAAGTCAAGCCAAGCCAGTCAACCAAAGCAAACAAATGTACAGTATATTGTCAGATACAGCAACAACAAAATAGACTCACTGGAAATTTTCTTTCTCTCTCTCTTCTCAAGTCCTTTAAAAGAATGGACTGCGAATGACTCGAGAACACTTCTGACACACTCATCTAATTAACACATACATGAACAAACTACAATGTACAACGCACAAGTATTTACGCTCTTTCTCCGGATCTTTCAACAATGACAAATGTAAACAAAGTAGAATGTAGAATGCATGAACTCTAGTTAAATGATGAATGTTACCATTCATACAAATTACTCAGAAATATTTAAATATCTACTTGAGTCATCTCATTCAAATTCAAGGTAACCCACACAAAAGTTGAGCTTACAATTAGCAAAGCCCCGTCACTTTAAAGTATAATTTCAAATTGTTTAGCTCTCGTTCTCTTTTTAAACTATATTACATGCACAATTTTAAACCCACAGGACTTGGAAAAAGATAAAAATGTAAAACTATCTACTTTAATTTCAGAGCAACAACTAGAGCATTTTTAAAAGTTTAATGATGAAATAACTAACTAATGAAGGAATTTTCCTTGCCGTTGGGAAATGTTCTAGATATTTTTGTGTGCACACGAATGTAGTTTTACTTGTAATAAATAACTAGATAAAGGAGAATGTACAGTGTACAGCTTACAGTTTACAGAGCTGACTAAAATTTTCATGGTGTAATTAAACGGAGAATCCGGGACTGAATCCAAAATCCAAATATAAATCCAAATTCGAATTCGAATCTAAATTAATTAATTCGTTGATTAGAGGTTAGAGAATGGAAAATGCGGACTAAGTACAGAGTACGGAGTACAAGTACCAAGAACAGTGGACTTGGAATTTTAATAGCTGTAGGTTTGCCCATTACGATGATTGCATTAGTATTCCACGAAGGTATGTCATTGGAAACTCCGAGTCGATTCTCATTTTTTTCTGCTGACACAGTCCAAACTGGAAACTCTAAACTGGAAACGGGAAAAATGGGAGTGCTCACACATTTGTATCTCGTATCTTTTATTTTGGCTTTGGATTTAGCTTTGATTTTGTGTGACAATACTAGTAATAGCAACGGAGGTGAAGTGAAACAGAAAACAGAAACACAGAGAGAGTGCAGGAAAATCAATATGAAACGCTTTGCAATTTCAACGAGTTAAAAAAATTTCAATCTGTTTCAGTCCATTAGGCTCCAGTTGCTATTTCTGCTGTTGTTGCTGCTGTTGTTGCTACCACTGTCTTCTACAATGGAGAAACTCATTCAAACGTAGTATTGTGAATGAAGTCTGTACATTGCACAAGGATCTGCAGATACATATGTACTTGCATTTCTGCACATCACACGCGCCTCGCGACAAAGTTGGACTTTTACTTGGATTCCGATTTGTATTTTGTATTTTGGCGAAACAGAAACATATCTACAGGAGCAAAGACAAGAACAAAAAGAAAAGGGAATAGTTGAGCAATACGGAATACTCGGAGAAGAGAGAATGAATGAATTTCATCACGTCACAAACATTTGGTTCCAAAAAGAGCAGCACAAGCTGAGACTGTGAATGTTTGCTCCACTTCTACTTTCATTTCTTCACTCTTTGAGAATCTCAACTTCAACTCCACTCGCAACTCAACTCTTTCTTCTCTCTTCTGTTCTTTCTCCAATTCAGAAACTTGCACAAATGTTTGCTAGTCTATTTGGGCGTATTGTCTTTGGATGTGGCAAGTGCTTCTCAAATGCATGTGCGACTCCTACATATTTAGATATATTTTGGATTGGATGGAATTGTTTCAATCTGGATCTAGATTCAGATCTAGATTCAGATTTGGATACAAGAGATATAAAATGAAGAAGAAGTACAAACTACAAACTACAAAGTAAAGTACGTGATGAGCAATAGTGAGTACTAGATACACTTTCTCTCATATTTTCTATATCCATGTTTGTGTGAGTGGATTATGTAAAATTCTTTATTGCCCAATATACTTCCAAGTACTATGTGTTATATACAATATACAAATTCGTAACAGTATTCATAATAATAATAATAGTCGTAACATTTGGAACAAGCTGTACTTCATACTTTTGTATTTGTACTTTGTATTTACAGCGTCATGATCCGTACATACATTGAAATGGCCCGCATAAAAGTTAAGGGACAGAAACGACTCATGTATTTTTACAATGTATATTTTTATACTCATCCCTTTCATTTCCCGGCCGGCACGTTTAGCCCTTATTACTCATGTTCATGTTCATCTTGTAGATACGGTGCATAATTTTTAAATCTGTCCTCTCTCCGCCATTTATCTAATGCTACATAAAAAATGTATGCAAATGCTCATGCCTTTTGCCTCTGATTCTACTTCTGTTTCTGTTTTTGACTTGTGACTTTTGACTCCACCAAATTAAAAACATTATTTAAAACACTTAATTAGCCCGGCTCCTTTCTAATAAATGTGTAAAATGTACAAACATTTACTTTTTTTTCAACGTCGTTTAATTTTAGAGCCCTTTTTTGCTGGCTCTGTCCCATTTGAATACAGATGCAATTTTCACTGAATTTTGACTTCTGACTTTGTCTTTTGACTAGACATTATTTGATCAACTTGTGAATTTGAGCTTTAGTTCCATTTACAAATGATTTACATTTACTTTTGGGATTAACTTTTGGGTTCGGATTCTGTTTCTGTTGCTGATTCTGATTAACCCAGAATCCAGCGAGAGTAAGAACTATGAAAAGAATTCTAGATTCTAAAATGTAGAATAATCATAATCAATCTGGATCAAAGAGTATTGAAAAGGGTGAAAGAATATATATTAAAAGATAAAAGATGAATCAGAATCAGTATGCTGATGAAAGAGACAAATTATTTTAATTTTATTATTTGAATTTGAACAGTATTTCGGGCACGGGGACTTTTAATAATAATTGGTAGTCATATCCGTATCCGTATATCATACACACACTCACAGAATTATAATACAGATAATACAATGCGCAATGTGTACACATGAGATCAGCTCAGATGAGATGAGATGAAATTAGATTAAATTAAATTATTTTGATCTTTATTTAACCCGGGATGTGAGCAGTGAGGAGACAAAGGATTAAATGGTCCATTATATTACGCTGTGATATGAGATAGAAGATCACGAGGATCATGATGATGATGATATGCCTCATATTCTACGCACATTTTAAAAGAATACGGCATATTGATATTGAACTGATAAACACACGCACTTCTTCCCTTCTTCATCCCACATCCCATATGAGCACACGCATGAGTATGAGTATGAGATATTACATATTACATAACATCCGTGCGGAATTCTTTGTGATATGTAAAGTGTGTCAAAATGAGGAATCTGAATTAGACCCTGGAGAGAGAATTGGATTTGAAATTAGAATAAGAATTAGATTCAGAATTAGGTGCGGAGTTTCAAATGAAAAACACAAGATAGAAGAAAGAAAGAGCAAAGAGCAATCGAAATATGTGAATTAATTTGAACGTTGAGCATTCTGCTCCTCCTTGTCTTCCATCTTTTGCCCTCCTAACCTCATACAATGTGTGAAAGTATTGATATGGAGAAAAGCAAACGAAAGAAATACAGAGTACACGAGCGTGGCCACGAACCGGCCTTCATTCACCAAAGACCAAAGACCAAAGAGCAGAGGAAATCCACAGATCCAAACTCCAAACTCCAAACATACGTCGCTATTGCATGTGCCGCTTGCCACAACCCAAGATTTATTATCATGGTTAATTGAATATCATATGAATTGGATGTGTGTAAATCACATTATCTCCAGCTCTGGCCCCGGCTGCTCATTCCTCATTCCTCATTCTCTAAATGAATGAATGTATAAATGAATGAATGAAATGAATAAAGGAATGAATGCCCGGACCAACAGTCAGCCAACTTCAACTCCAGCTTCAACTCCAGCTACAGCATCAACGCCATCGTCCACATGAAACAAATGCGTGGCCTGTATCTATAGATATATATAAATTTTATTATGGAGATTCAGATAGGTCACAGACAAACATCTAAACATTAAACATCTAACCTTAGTACATTCACAATCCACATCCACACATGTATTCAAACCAAAGCCATCCTACAATGTAGAGTCGTAAATAACTCGAGCTATCTTCTAGCCGATGAAACACATTAGCACAATTCACTCGACGCTCCACATAAAGAGCAATATGGAAAATACAATACAACGTAATACAATGGATCTGATAATAATAATAATAATAATATCTCCTGTACACACACACACTAATAAAGTGAGCTAAAACTAAAAGAGAAACTCAAACAATGCACATTATATAATTCACACCGTACTATTGTACATTGTGCACTAAACAAAATCATGAATCAAACACCAAACACCTCGTAGATCTTTTGCAGAGAATTCTGGATAAAATAAGAGACAATTCCGCTGTTCACTCGCTTGTAAAATTTCCGCGCCCATATTCAGCAATTCAACAATAAATAATTCATTCGGCATAAAATGTACACTTTCTAGTTGAATTTTTCTCACCAATCGGAAATTGGAGCTTTCGATACAATAAATAATTCACAAATTATAATATCACACACTCTAGTTCCTCATCTGCAAATCTGAGAGAAAAAACTGGTGACAAATAAAAGCACCGGGAAAATATGAGAGAAAATAGAAACTAAGGGACAAATTGTGTCGTAATTTTGGTGATAATGGAGCCCAAAATGTGAACAAAAAGACCACGAGTTCAGCCCCTTTCCCATTTCCATTCTTTTCATTATGATATTTCTATCTCTCATCACATGTATTGTGAATTGTGAATTTCTGCATGGTGTATGTTGTATGGACCTGAATGAAGAGACTGGAGACTGGAAAAGAGTCTGGACTTGGCACAGACACAAACACCTCTCTTTAGTTTGATGTTTCTATTTTCTGAGTCTCGTCAGCTCCCTCACGTGTATTTCATACATTAGAATAGTTTTCGTGCTCGTTTTCCTGTTTTTGCCATGGCAATAGTAACTTCATGATCAGGTTGGATGAATTTACCAACCTTTGCTACATTATACGTTTTTCTATTCAATTCGTGTACTCTCGAATACGCCACAGTCTACAGTCTACAGCACGTAAATAAAGATAAAAACCTCCTGATATTGTATATAATTTTATAATGTGTGATACACAGTGCTGAAAAAGAAAATGAGGAATGCAGTTATGAGTATAAAGTATAAAGTATTTTTCATGTGTATATAAAAGATAAAGTTGTCTATGCCACGTATACGTATACGCTCAAAGTACAAACTACAAACAGTGAGGAGTATTTTACATAGTAATTCTATATCAAATATCAATAGGGACTTATTGTTAGAGAGGAGGAAAATCCTGCGGACCAGCTGTCAGCACTACTTAGTTTCCGTACAAAAGAACTTAAAGGGGATCATATTAGACAAGAAAAATAGCGCTTTTCATCCACAAATTGAGTGGTGAAAAGAGATATACAATTTGGAATGAATGGAGAATGGAGAATGGAGCTTGGGCCGACCGACAGCCTTCAATATCCAACATCCAACAGTCCAATATCCAACAGATCAGTATGTGTACAAAAATAGAAATAGATTTCTCTATTAAGTTGAAAGTATATACACAATTTCAGTGTTCATGTTTATCTATGTATAAATTCTGTACAGACTTTAAGTTCTAATCATTCTTCCTGTTCAATGTTCAATGTGTTCAGTGTTTAGTGATCAAAAATCCTAAAAACTATGGCATGGCTAACCAACTTAACACTATGATAAACAGTAAACATGAGCACAGCTCTTCTTTTTTCCAGCTCTCTAAACAAAAATAGCTAGCTAGTTTAGAGCTTAGCAGCTAGTCAACAAAACAGTGTACAGTGTACAGCGTACATTCACAATTTGGAGGCTTCAACAGTGGATAAAGAAGAACATGAAAAATCATACGGAGGGTGTCTGTCTCCTGTCTACTTTGGACTGTTTGTAGTGTATAAAACTGATGGTTATTGAATAATTTGGCTAGAATTCAATGTAGACGATCGACAGGAAGCTAATGCGTCTTTTATCCTGGGTCTCACTCTTTTGTATGTACAATTACATTGAGAACAGAAGCTTTGGGCCACTAGTATAGGAAATTTATCCTCCAGCAATTATTACACACAGGAGGAATTTTTACTTGATCCTTGTGTACAAAATGCATCATGCATTTATGTATTTTGTATTTTGTACTTTGTGTGATTTATAAAAAGAAGGGATCCACTAATACACAAATCCAGTATATATTGTACACTGTGCAACTCATATCCATCTAAATCCCAAAAAGCTAAAGGCTACTACAATAAGCCATTCTATCAACACGGGACAAAATGAAACTGGGATTTCAAAATTTGGGAAACTCTCAACTCAATTCCATTTTCTAAAGGAAGGTCTCATCTCGTCCCGTCTCACTCTTGACAACTTTATAAATAATACGGTACAGCTCATAGTTTGTTGTACAGTATATTTAAAATGTACATATGAAAAATACTTTTCTGTTTCACTCATTCACTCATTCACTCTTTCATTCTTTCATTCTTTTGTCCGTCGAGCTCCCTCAATCGTCTAATTAACTCGATAACTCCAAACTCCTGCCTTAAAGAGGTTTTGAGTACCCTTAATAGACACAAGTAGAGTAGGAAATGTGGAAATGTGTACTCATTGCAGGAATCAGCACAAAGCACAAAGGTCTACATATTTACAAGTACACAAGTACATGAAAACTGATAATCTGTCTATCTGAGCGTGTACAGTGTACAAAGTGCAGGGTACAAAGATGAATGGTTGGATGGATACTCACTCATTTTCTCCGTGTCTCTCACCCCCTCATCGTAAAAGGTACTTAGGTGTAGTTTACACATGTACGGGATCAAATGAGTACAGACATGAGTACAAAGTACAGAGAGGATTCACCAAACAACTAACAGCCAACACACCTGATGACAAGACATGTGTTTGCCAGACAAACCTATCCAAGTACCAAGTATTTTGGGTACATTTTATACTGGAGTTGGAATTGGACTGTATACATGCGTTCATGTTGTTGGACCATAATTACTCAAAAGCTTGCTCAAACTGAATTGAACATCGGAAGATTGGAGGCAACACCCAGTTTTATGTCCTGGACGACGTTGAGTATTGACTGGTGACTGCTGAGTGAGTTTACTACAGAGTACAGATAAATATTTCTACTTTTCTCCCCATCTCCTTTTCTTCCACATAGTTCTAGTTCTTCTTCTTTTACTTCTTCTTGAAAAGAGTCTTGAGCCTCGAGTGGAGTGATTTCCCAACCCAAACTACCAATTGCAATTTCCGGTCCTTTCCATCATTAGAGTTGGAGTTGGAGTTGGAATTGGAGTTTGTGGAGGTGTGAGCTTTAGTGTGAGCAAGTGTGACCAGCACTTCATTTACCAATTTTCTTTTTTTCTCTCCAACCAGTTTTATTACCGGTTCCTTCCCTATCCAACCGACCAACCAAAACACACATTACACTTACCTCTGCTGCTCTCCATTCTAGAAAAGAGGGAGAAGAAGAAAAAGAAGAAGAAGCAACTCCTACTAAATTTATACATTATACATACAGCTTTACGCATATCCTCAAGAGTTGAGTTGGGATTTGTATTTCCACAGGCATTTAAATTTCCTTTCCTTTTATTTCCCCGAAAATGTTATTCTGTATTTGTGTAGGAATACAAAATACAACTTTGTGGAAGCTATTTACTATTTACCCATCTTTATTTCAATGTTTCTAGTGCATACCTTCAATTTTCTACGCACAGATTACAGATGTGAGAGTTAAGAGAGGAAAAATTGTACAAAGTGGACCCAAAACAAAACCGAAACCAAAGCCAAAACTAGATCATGCTGATGACTCTGACATGTCGATGACAAGCATCCCTTCTGGCTCCTGCCTCCTACTTTTCATGTTCGTGTTCAGTTTTAGAACCTGAACAAAGCGGCAACTAAAATACGGTTAAAATCCATGGAAAATCCCTTTTACAAATCCGAATCTGAATTTAAATCTTATGATTTTATCCAAAACCAAAAATTCACAGGAAAAAGGAAAACAGGAATCTCAGCATCGTGATCAACATTCGATCCGGAGGCAAATTTCTACACTTCAAACTCCAAACTTTACATATTCAAAATACACATACAAAAACAACTACAAATAATCGGGAAAGGAAAATGATCTGCAATATTTGAAAGTTTTGATTTGAACGTCCGTTTCAACTTTCAACTTTGGGCCCCACAATAGAAAAAGCTGGATCTGAAATAACTTTGAGTTGTCTCATCTCTAAACAAAATTGGAGAGAGGAAAAACTATCAACTATTTGGGACAAAACCATTGTATTTTTGATACTGTTCACTCCTTGCTGTTCATTGTGTTCGTGTGAAGTTTGTGATCTGCAATTCGCCATTGTTTATTGTGTATGACTTTTAAATTTTGAGCTCTTTCCGATTCCGATTTCGGTTCCGTTTCCAATTTCAACCGAATCTCTGATTTGTACTGTAAACTGTAAACTGTGCTCATTCAGGATTCAGAATAGAGAGCTTTCTATGATAATCCTTCAAAGTTGTATGAATAAAACGGAAACCCCTCTCCAAATAAATAAATGTACAAAAGGGCTACGGATTCATGCCTTTTCCGCGTGTATCATTTTCCTAAATGTCTGTAAGTATGATTCGATTGGGTTCTGGCTCATCGATGCCAATTTTTCATGGGTTTTATTCCTTCCGTCCAATCCAAAATCCAAAATCAACCAAACCAATCCAATCCAATTGTTTACAAGGCCTTTCATCTTTTGTACAAGCCATTCACTCGTATAGAAAAAATTGTGCATGTGCATCTGCAGAGAATACATGAAGGTACACTCTTCATACTCCATACTCCATACTTCATACTTCATACATTCGATCTGTTTAGATCAGTAGTCCCTGGTTTCTGGTTTTTTTCAGAGAGGAGGGAACATTGAAAAAGGGAATTGGGATAAAAAAAAGTATGATCACCTGGGGGCAAAAGTTACATGAAATGTTTTCCAATTTTCCCATCAGTCAATTTCCAAGTTTTCCAAAGCATCAATAGAAAACTTGAAACTAAAATACATGTATTGTAAGTACATGGAAGAGGAAGAGGCGATGACGACAATTGACAGCGCCTCACATGTATCCTACGTTTTATTTTGATCAGTTAAATTTGGATTCAGAGAAGAAGGAATCATCATCATTCTGTATTTTCTATTTTCTATACAGAAGGCAGTTCCTCCACTTTTCACCACTTTTATTCTGCACATTTTAATGCCTCATGGGAGATGAATAAACTTGGAGTTTTCCACACAGTTTATGTAATAAAAAGAAAGATGGGAGATGGAAAACAGAGTTATTGTTACCTCTTCCCATTTTCCAAGTTCCATTTTCCATTTTGTACAATTTCCATTGTCCATTTCCCATTTTCCATTGCAGTCATATAAAGTTGAGTTGAAATTTTAACTTTGAAAGTTAGTTGAGTGTTGAGTTGAGTTGATTGAGAAAAAGGAAAAACTAACAACTCACAACTCACAGTAACAACAATAACAACAAAATCAACTCAACTTTCAACTCAACTCAGAACGATATAACAAAGAAAAAGCATAGACAGTTTATTAAGTATGAAAAAATAAATAGAGAAAAGTATTTTTAGTTTGTTTTATATACCTACAATAAAATTCTGAAATTATTAGGGTAAAAAAACAACAATACAGTTATATTTCATCCACTACTTTTATTTATCGTGTCTATCATTCACCCAGTTTATCTTGATAAATTGGAAACAAGAGATTGGAGATTGAAAGCTGGAGAGTTTGTTCAAAACAAACAAAGCTCGAAACTTTAAACTTGAGCCAAACCTATCGAAACTAAACCAAACTAAAAAGCATAGTGGATGAATAAAATTTTGAATACATTTTTTAAAGGTTTAGAATTTGTTAATAACACCACAAAACATGCATTTTGTAAAAGCTTCATAATAACTTGACGCGTCATCAAAGTTTAGAAAAAGGAGTAAAATAAACATGAATTTTATGGTTTATGGTACTTTTAGATTTTAGGGTAAAGGTGTGGAAACCGTCCCTTTTTAATGTGTTTACCTTCACATTTTCCTTTTAACTATCAACTATCGACTATCGTCATTTCACAAGAACGGCCATAAATATCATAATATACAGTACAAACTAGGTACAAGACATTTATTTTTTACTTGGACTTATAACAAAGTCATCCTCTTTTATTTATACTTTATACTTTATACAGCTATGCACTATTATTATTATTATCATTATTACTAGACACATGTAGTACAATTTAGGATACAACTGAACAACGGACTTTGTCCATGATTACTCTATCCAAAAAATTTCGAGTGTCTATTATATTTCATTATATTACATTTTGTATGTGTAACCAATTGAAACCCATAATTCAGAAATTCAAAAGGTCGACAAGAAGAGGAACTGTGGAGTATGGAGTATGGAGTGAAAAACCGAAACTGCGATCGAGGCTTGACTGCAGTTACATTTTCCATTCTCCATTTTACACAAACTCTTCCTCTTATTATTATTATTATTATTATCGTAGACTGTAAAACGAAATAGTAATACTAAATGCAGTGTCATCATCAATTACCCATGTTTGAAAAGAGAAAAGATGGGACAATGTACATTCTACATAGCTTTATCTATAGGTTCATTCCACACACAGATACACACACACACATGTCGGCAGACGGGCAGTTGTTTGTCCCGGTTCATAATTCCTCACCGCAAAAAATTACAAGGTAAAGCATGACCTAAGTGAATTCAAGTGTCCGTAGTCAAAACTCAAAAGTACATTATACATTATACATTATTTTTATAAAAAGTAAAAAAAGGTGGACAAAAAGAAAAAAAAGATAGAGACATAATAAATATATCCGTGTTCAATTTACAAGGTGAATCATACATAATACATAATATCTTTATTACATGTGGTTCTAGTTACTCGTTGAGAGTAGTAGTAGTACAAATGATAATAAAAGAGTAATTTAATGGAATTGAAACCTTTATCAAGGTAGTCTATCAACTATCAAGATGGAGAGTATTACTCATTGGTCATGTGCAATGTACATCCAAGTGATACCCGATACAGTCATCATCGTCATCATCATCCATCTCTATCTCTATCTGTACCGTGTAACTCCATACCCATATTTACGACTCTACTCTTACTCTTATACTTTTACTCTTATATGATTACTCTTACTATTACTATTACAATTACGACCTGAGGGGTAGTATTAAGTCCGAGTCCGAGTGTAATAGTAATGGCAGTGGTAATAATAATGCTCAAGCATCAAGCATTACGAATTACATGACATTACATTATATTAGAAATTATCCCAAACGAGCTTTGCCGTAAGTATCGTAAGCATCCCCGTCACATAAATATGCATACATGTACCACATATTAGATTACACATCACACATTACACACAAGTACAATGTACTATTTGACTCAACTTTAGAATGTGTAATAAATGTCCGTGTGTCTTATTGTGATTCTATGCGGTGAGTTTGAGGTATCTTTCTCTTTCTCTATTTCTATTTCTCGGTTTCCCTTGTCATGTACACACATAATATCATATACTTCTCTAAAGCAGCAATTCTGTGTGTCTGTTCGCAAAGTGGTCGAAGGAAAGGTCGGAGGTTAAAATTACCTGCACAGTTAAACAGAGCATGTACCCTTTCCCTATAAAAGCGCCCATGACCCGGGTCATCGGATGACCTTTAA